>PVKH010001820.1:0-12604 GCA_004027955.1 Chaetophractus vellerosus
TTTAAAAAAAAAAAAAAAAACTGTATATAGACTGATTCCAATTTTATATCTTCATAACTCACTCATACATACACTCACTCATACATAAGCACAGAGAGCAAATGAAGTCAACAAACTAAGAGATGTTTTTCAGTGATTAATTAAATGTAATTTTAAAAAATTTTCTGTATTTCATAAACATTTTACAATAGATTAATGTAATGAATTAATTCATTCAATAAATATTTATTGAGCTCTATGTACCAAAGTCTTTTTTAAGTGCTGGATTTACAAAAGGAAACAAAAAAGACAAATATTTGCCTTCCTCGAGTTTATCATCTAGTGAGGAATTCAGATAATTAACAAGATAAGTAAGAAAAAATAGATATCAGTGGTTAGTCAGTAATAAGAAAAAAGTGAAAAACTAAACTGGGGAAGGAAGGTGCTATGATTTTAGGTAGAGTGGCCAGAGAAGGCTTCACTGAGAAGGGGACATATGCAAGAAAAAAATAAACTGAAGAAAAACAAAAACTCAGAAAAAGAAATATTCAGACTTAATAGACAGGGAAGAAGAGTTAACATCAAGGATATAACAGATGCAAATTAGTTTAAGAAGAGAAGGTGGCTGTCCCTGTCCAAAACAGGAAAGTAATGAAAAAAGATAAGTACTGAGTTCAGTACAATGAGCAAATAAACTTGGATGGAAATTAATGGAAATCCTAGACTTGAGTGAGGAGGGAGTGACTAGGAAAAGAATGATAAAAGTCAGTGTTTTGAGAAAATAGGAGAGAAGAGGGAGAAAATAAAGAAGAAGAAGAAAATAGAGGGAAAAAAGGAAAGAGGAAAGAAATACAAATTTGTACACACACACATACGTACCCTTAATTTCTAAAAGAGATAAGAGGAATCATGAGGTGGGTAACTCACAGCTAATACTGCAATGAGCAGGGGCTCAGGCAAGCAGGATCAAGCAAGAATAGTCACCACTAGTCAAATCAGTCCTGTATTTTTAAATAATTGAGAAAAAGATAATACTTAAACCTCTTGAACCGGCCCCAAAAGATTAAAGTCTTTGGATATCCACTCTTCATGTACTAGTTTTTGTAAGACATGGAAATAACTGGTAAATTTGTCATTGCATTTGACATATAACTTCTGTTGGAAAAATATCCAAAAGATGAGCCCATTTCTTTTATTTTGAGCAAAATTTTGTAAATTCACGAAAGAGCTTATTCAGCTTAAAATGAAACTTTATAGTTAATGAATACTGGTAAGTCTTTTTGATACCTCTAAAGTGATTTTATCTTTCAGAGAGTATCCAATCACAGCCTGATTTCCCCTGAATGAATGAACAGTATTTACAGGGCTATGTCCCTTAGAGGAGAAAGAGTTCACTAGTCCTCTCAGACAGCAAAGCACACTTACCACAATATGTATAAATAAGTTTGGAATCAATAAAACGGACTCTGAGATTGTGGAGTACAGCAGGCTCATGAAGATAGCTGAGAGCCGTAAGGTCATTTTCACCCACAAGTATATCAGGGTTTCGTAAGTGAGGCAGCTCCTTGGTCTTTGGATCTAAACGAAATTCCAAATCCTGAAAATGCACGAGATATAACACATGGATAAATCAGCAATGAAAGCAAAACAGGTCTCTTCATTTTGCTTATTTCCTATTCCTGATTTGCTTCTTCACTATTACACACATTCTTTTCCTGGTACCTTCCAAAACCACAGGAAACTGGTAGAAATGGCAAAAATAAGGAAAGCTTTCTGCTTCACTATATTAGATTATATTAACATTTTTTGCTAATATAGTTTGACAAGTCATAGCCTAGACTTTTGTTTTTTAACAGTTTTTTAATTTTTAAAAAGATACTTAGATTACATAAATGTTACACAAAAAATATAGGGATTCCCATATGTACCACTCCCTCTACCTCCCACACCCTTCCACATAAACATTCTTCATTAGTATGGCACATTCACTGCAATTGACCTTAAGCATGGACCACAGTTCACATTGTAGTCTACACTCTCTCCCACACAGTTCTGCACGTTATGTGATGATATAAAATGGCTTATATCTGTCAATGCAATGTCATTCAGGACAATTCCCAAGTCCCAAAAAAGCCCCCATATTACAACTATTCTTCCCTCTCCCTGCCCCCAGAGCCACTAGTGGCCACTGGCTCTACATCAATGTTGTAATTTCTTCCATTGATAGAATCACAATATGTCTACAGTAGCATACCAATAAGTCCACTCTAGTCCATAGTTCTTTCCCCAGTCCTGAGAATTCTGGGATGGTGATATCCCCTCCACCTCTAATTGAGAGGGGCTTATATCCCATGGGGAAGATGGATGGGACTATCTTGCTTGCAGTTGCAGACTTTCTCTGATCCTTGGAATGGTCATTGTCCATCATCATCTCCTTGTTAGTTGTTCTGGGTGAGTCCAATGAGCTGTAGAGTAGGTGTTGCAACTCTGCTGAGGTTCTGGGCTCAGTTGGCACATGGACAGCCCAAAGACTTGAGTCTCTTGGATGTACACCTACAAACTCCAGCACCAAGTATAGGTTTAAATAGAAGGGACAGGGGCCAGCTGTGGCTCAATTGGTAGGGCGCCGGTTTACCACATGGGAGGCCCCGGGTTTGGTTCCCAGGGCCTCCTTGAGCAGGCAGACTGCCTTGAGAAGGCAGGCTGCCGTGGGCAGGGCAAAGCCGCCCGTGAGCAGGCAAGGCCACCCGCGAGCAGGCAAAAAGCCACCGCACGGTGAGCTGACTTGGTGGGTCGCCGCAACGGGGGGGGAGGGGGGGGAGACAAGCAGACACAGAAGAAC
Source organism: Chaetophractus vellerosus (assembly GCA_004027955.1). Classification (NCBI taxonomy): domain Eukaryota; kingdom Metazoa; phylum Chordata; class Mammalia; order Cingulata; family Chlamyphoridae; genus Chaetophractus; species Chaetophractus vellerosus. The sequence continues at coordinate 2,822 of PVKH010001820.1, forward strand.
GCAAAAAATGAACACAGCAAGAACAAGCAGAAAGGGGGGGATATATAATAAAAAATAAATAAATAAATAAATAGAAGGGACATATGAGCCATGTGTAGGGAAGACATAATTGAGTCCAACTCTGTCGCTCTCAGGAGCACAAACTCCAAAGGAGGGCCCACTGGCAAGGCCACAAACTCCAGAGCTTATCTTCCCTGACCATAGGACCTGGGTGTCTCCAGAGCCCTCAGGAACCCCACTGTTTGGGGCAGTATCCACTTTGGCAGTCTATGAGATACTGCTGAGACATGCATAAGCGTTACCACTGTGATGACCGCCCGGCTCACTTTGAAGTCTCTTAGCCACATAAATTCATGTCTTTACCTTTTCCCCCTTTTATTTGATGTCTTTTTCCAGTTGCATTGCTAGTTGGTGCTTTGTAATGATCCCTCAGTGCCAGGGAGGCTCATCCCTGGGAGTCATGCCCCATGCTGGCGGGAAGGTAATGCATATATATGCTGAGTTTTAGCCTAGACTTTTTAAAATCTAGTTGCTCAACCAGGGTTTTTGTGGGTGTTTTTAGACAAATCAATTTTATTGATACATATTAATAAAGCACAAATCCATCTAAAGTACAAATGAGTGGAATTCGGTATAATCATATAGTTGTACATTCATCACTACAATCATTTTTAGAGCATTTTCATTATTCTAATAATAATAGTAAACAAAAACACTAATCACCACTCAATCTCTATGCTCCCCCTGTGATACATAGCTGCTATTCTGTTTCCTCTCTAGTACATTTGTATTTATATTATGTAAAAACAGTCTTATATATGCAATATCACCCATATTTGTATTTTACATAAGGTTTCACTGTGTTATACAGTCCCATGTTACATTTTTGGCTTTCCTTCTAGTAATATACATGACCTGACCTTAGACTTTCTTTCAACCACTTTCATACCCACATAATAGCTCTGCTAGTTACACACACTATGATGTGCTTTCACCATTTCTATTCACTTCCAAAGCTTTACAAACAACCTTTTTACTAATTCTGCACAGATTAACCCTCAGCTTTCTATTATATACCTTCATTCTATTTTTGGTATTAATTCCATGAGTTTATACAATATATTTAGCTCATCATAGCACAATCATACAGTATTTGTCCCTTTGTATCTGGCTTGCTTCACTCAACATAATGTTATCCAGGTTCATCCATGTTGTCATATGCTTTACGACTTCATTTCTTCTTACAGCTGCATAATATTCCATTGTGTGAATAGACCACAATTTGTTTATCCATTCATCAGTTGATGGACATCTGGATTGATTCCATCTTTTGGCAATCATGAATAATGTTGCTGTGAACATCAGTGTGCAGACGTCTGTTCGTGTCATTGCTCTTAGTTCTTCTGGCTATATACCTAGTAATGGTATTGCTAGGTCACATGGAAAGTCTATATTCAACTTCCTTAGGAACTGCCAAACAGTCCTCCACAGTGGCTGTACCATTCTACATTCCCACCAACAGTGAATAAGCATTCCTATCTCTCCACATCCTGTCCAACATTTACAGTTTTCCAACTTTTTAATAATGGTCAGTCTAATAGGTGTGAAATGATATCTCACTGTAGCTTTGATATTCATTTCCCTAATCGCCAGTGATGTTGAACATTTTTTCATGAGTTTCTTTGCCATTTGTATTTCTTCTTTGGACAACTGTCTTCTCAAGACTTTTGTCCATTTTTAAATCAGGATTTGGTTTTTTTATTGCTGAGTTATATGATCATTTTATATATCGTGGCTATTAAACCCTTATCAGATATGTGATTGCCAAATATTTTCTCCCATTAAGTCAGCTGCCTTTTCACCCTTTTGACAAAGTCCTTTGAGGGGCAAAAGTGTTTAATTTTGAAGAGGTCTCATTTATCTATTTCTTTCTTTTGTTGCCCATGCTTTGGGTTTAAGGTTTAAGAAAGTACCCTCTACCAAAAGATCTTGAAGATGTTTTCCTACATTTTCTTCTAGGAGTTTTATGAATGTAGCTTTTATATTTAAGTCCTTGATCCCTTTTGTGTTAATTTTTGGATAAGGTGTAAGATAGGGGTCCTCTTCTTTCTTCTGGATATTGCTATCCAGTTCTCTCAGCCCCATTTGTTGAATAGATTGTTCTGGGTCAGCTGGGAAGGATTGACAACCTTGTAAAAAATCACTTGACTGTAGATGTATGGGTCTACTTCTGAGTTCTCAATTTGGTTCCACTGTTGACCAAGGTTTTTTAATCTTTAGTAAATGAACTCTTCTTCTCTCTTCACCTACAATAAGTGAGAGGCAATGTAACAGAGCAGTCAAGAGCTTGGCTCTAGGGTAAGATAAACTTGGGTTTAAATTCTGACACTTGCACTTATTTCTAATGTGGCCTCGATACATTATTTAACCTAAATCCCTCATTAGTAAAATGGACATAATAGAAATAGCACTGAGAATTGTGGTAAAAAATTAAATGAGGCAATGCCTGACATGTGGTATTTGGCAACTCCTGAATCCTGAGATGTCCAAGAATCCCCTTGAAATTATGCGCAATACTTTGTGTCTATCTGTATGTGTGTACACATGTGCACATATGTATACTTTTTTTGAAAAGACAGTCCATAGTTTCATTAAATTTTTAATGAGATGCCTGTCTCCCAAAAGTTAAGAAATACTATTCACCTCAAAGCTATGAGAATATGACTTTATGGCAAAAGCCAACCATGGAAACTGTCATTTAACTATGTATTAAGGGCAAATAACGTATGACAAGTGAAAAGGAAAAAAAAAAAGCAACCTAATTACAGGGAGGAACAAATGGATTGTGTAAACAGCTGCATTTGTTAACGCTGAAGAAACATTCAGATCAGGGTAGAATGAATGATGCTAAAGAGGAGAAACTTTTATAATCTAAAAGTTCTCTCTGCCTGTTTACCAGGGTCTAATGTCCTTCCTTAAAGCTTGCATTGGCCCTTCACTACACAAATGCCTGTTACCTTGCTTTCTCCAGCCTATGCCTTAAATTCCTCTCCCTACATTCTCCTTTTCTGCTCATTTAAAATGACATGAAAATATAAAGTTATATATATATAGAATGTGCTCCAGGGAATGAGGAATCTTTAGAAATGCCCAGAATATTCATAGCTAACTTGATTAATGCTGCTCCACATGGGGTGTTAACAAGACAACTTCTGAAGGGCAGATCAGAAGATTCCCTGCTTAGGGTTCATTAGAGGATGAGGTTGTTATGTGGTGCATGTGAGAGGGATGTGGAATTGGGATAATATTAGAGAAGATACTATCATATGGTAGAGAATCATCTATATATAACTTCTTTATAAAAATTTCCTTCTTGGAATCATGATTTAAATAGATACAATCACTAAATAAAAGTACTCTTCTATGATTACAAAAGCCATTTCAGTTTCTATCTTCCCTGTTTTATCCTGAGATCCTAAGAGACTATAGTTACTAAAAGGGGAAGAATCCTGGATAGGTGGTGTGTGTATGTGTGTGTATATATATTAAGCTTTTTAAACTCAGAGTTGATTCATATTTAAAAACACTTCTCAAGAGAAACAAAAGTTCCAAAGGTCCAAAGACATCAGGGTTTCATTTATAATGAGAGCTAGGTGCTGTCCACTACGCTAACAACTACCTCCAGGATTCCACACATCCTTACTGATACTAGTCTTAATCTTAGGGTTCTAAGCCAGTTCTGGCTCAACCCACACAGCGTTACTACTCCAATAAGAAAAACAAAAAGGATGTCTGCAGCTATTACTGTTATTCCAGCAAAGAGATTCACAAGGTCAGAGGGGTCATGCATGATGACAACTATCCCCAGAGCCAGGGACACTAATCCTAAGCAGGAAGCAGGGAGGTATTTAGCAGGAGACTTGCAAGGGAGCTCTGAGCTCTTCCTGCCTTCCTTTTTGTAGATTGGTCCTCCAGTTATGAACTTGGATAGGCTGGAACATCATTTTTTGCTGGTATTAAACACAGCTTTTCACAAAAGAAACAGATAAACAGCCTTCAAGATGAAATGCCAAAGAAAGAGAGTTGGATTTCTTTTATAGGAGATAGGCTCTTGGTTGGATAATTACAATAACATGAGTTCACAAGGAGGGTCATTTTCAGCCAACAGTTTAGCTTTCTCCAAATTATTCAAATAATATAAGGCATTAGATTCTGAGGGATTCAAAAAACTCCTGAAAGGGTAGACTGGAAAGAAACACTTGTTATATGGTGGTTAACTATCATGTACTGGGTAAAAATCTAGGAAATTATAGATATGTTTTATCCTGGCTGTCAATGGGTAGCCATTGCCTGTGGTATATTTTATGATGTCTATTCTTCTTGCTTGTTTCCTGATCTATATTTGCTTCTATTGCATGTACACATTATTCTATTCAAAATTAGGGATTAATAAATTTAAGCATAGCAACTGTACTCTAGTTAGCAAAATTTTTCTTTCAGGGGGATTGGTTAGTAATTCTAAAATTATTTTACATGTACAAGAAATAAGTAAATATATTATAGATAATGAAAGACAAGGAAAAATTCAAAGGCATCAGTACGAATTCACAAAACTGCATATAGAGACAGTTAGGAAATAAATACAGATATGTGTATATACACAGATTAAGACGAAAATATATATATTCCCAGTCTCTATTTGCTTAAAGGGCCTAAAGTAGTGACACCTCAATAACAATGAGCTGACTTCCAGGAAGATGAGAGACTATAAAGACACAGGACTCTCTTCTTTCCCAGAAAAGTAACTAGAGGATAGGCAGAAACAGCCTAGAAAAAAAATCTTCTGGTGTTTAGGCACCAGAGGAAAGCTGGACACTGCCCAGAGAGAGAAGTGAAAAGGAAAAGAATTGCAACAGCAAAACTATAAGCCAAAAGCGGCAGCAGCAACTGCCAGCATCTTCCCCCACCCTATAGAGACTTTGAATTCTCAGGCCTTGGGGCCAGTAGCTACAGACAAAAGGGACCCAAGGGATCCACATCCCCAGGAAGGAGGAGAGAGAGGGACACAGCCTAAGAATAACTCAGCTCTTGGCCCACAGATTTGATCTGCTGTGTCCCATGAGTCCTCCCAAGACAGATAGGGTCATTACATTGTTTGCCTTGGGAGCCAGAATGGGGCTAAAGAGATCTGGCCCTCTCAATCTCACTCTCTACTGACTGAGAATATTTATTGAGGATACAGGGGGAGTGGAATTATTCTTTACCAGGGAAAAGGCTGGGGGCTATCAGCAAACATTGGAGAACTGCCTCTGAAAAAGTTTGAATTACAAGTCTCTTAGCCTCCTGGAAGGATCCTCTATCACAGTGATCCTGTCCATGCTGCAGCAAACACACTCCAACCAGGCTTTGAACTAAGAGGGCTTCCAAAGAGTGCCATCTGCTGGCAGAAGAAGGAAGTGCAAGTGAGGAAATTAAAGTTTACAAGTAAGAGAAGCTTTCTCTGGCATTTAAAGCCTCCCTCCCCAAGGCCCTTAAAAGTGAGTCTACAACCTATTACTGGTCCAGGGCCCAGATCTGAGCAACTAACAGGGACAATCCTAAAGACCCAGACCAGGTTAAACCAAGAACCAAAGAACAGCAGTAACACACAGCTTCCCAACAATAAATCCCTACAAAAGAGAAAAACTGAGCATCTGTGTATACTCACCATCATGATCAGATGCCTAGACATCAGCAAGAAAATACAAGCCATACTAAAAATATGGAAAAAATGGCCCCAGAAAAGGAATATATCAAAGTTCCAGATGAGACACAGGATTTGGGACAACTAATCAATGAGATACACGCAAAATTCCAAAATCAAATTAATAGACTGGAAGACAATATGGCTAAAGAGGTAAAGGACATCAAGAAGACACTGAGCAAACACAATGAACAATTTGAATTCCCGAAAAGTAACCAAGCTCATGGGAATGAAAGACATGATAGCTGAGATCACAAACACATTACAAGTATGCAACAATAGACTCTAAATGATAGAAGAAAGAATAAGTGGCACAGAAGATAGAATGCTAAAAATTGAAGAGACAGAAGAATATATAGAGAAAAGAATGGGAAAAAAATTGAGCAGGGGCTCAGGGAGTTGACCACAATCAGGATACTGAAAGAGAAAAACTGAAAGCTGAGAATTATTTATTAGCAAAATTGTCCTTCAAATATGAAGGTGAGTTTAAAATACTCACAAAGGAACAGAAACTAAGAAAGTTTATAAAAAAGAATCCACCTTGGCAGGAAACATTAAAGGGAGCCTTACAGCCGAAAAGGAAAAGAAAGGAGAGGCCTGGAGGAGAGGATAGAAGACAAGAATAGAAGAAAGAATAAATGAGTAAAAAGACAGAGGAAAATAAGTTATGACATATGAAAACCAAAGAATAAAATGGCAAAGTAAATAATGCATTTACAGTAATATTACTGAATGTGAATGGATTAAACTCCCCAATCAAAAGATGGAATGGATAAAAAAAACATAAGCCATCGATATACTGCCTACAAGAGACTCACCTTAGACCCACAGATACAAACTGGTTGAAAGTAAAAGGTTGGAAAAAGATACTTCACACAAACAATAACCAAAAGAGAGTAGGGGTAGCTATACCAATATTGGGCAAAACAGACATTAAATGCAAAGAATTTATAAGAGATACAGAAGGCTATTATATATTAATAAAAGGGGCAATCCACTTACAACAGTCATAAATATCTATGCACCTAATCAGGATGCCCCAAAATACATGAGGCAAACTCTGGCAAAACTGAAGGGAGAAACAGATATCTCTACAATAATAGTTGTGGACTTCAACATACTACTCACATCATTAAAATAAAACAACTAGATAGAAGATCAACAAGGAAACAGAGAACTTGAACAATATGATAAACAAGCTACACCTAACAGACATATACAGAACGTTGCTGCCAAAATCAGTGGGTTATACATTTTTCTCAATTGCTCGTGGATCTTTCTCCAGGATAGCTGACATGTTAGGTCACAAGGCAGGTCTCAATAAATATAAAAACACTGAAATTATACAAAACACCTTCACAGATCATAATGAAATGAAGGTGGAAATCAATAATAGAGGGGAAAGACATAATATCACAAATGTGTGGAAGCTGAACAAAACACTCCTATATAATCAGTAGGTAAAAGAAGAAATTACAAGTGAAATTAGTAAATATATTGAGACAAATAAAATCAACACAACTTATTGAAACTTATGGGACAAAAGTGGATGTAGCTTAAGTGTTTGAGCATCTGCTTCCCATATACGAGGTCACAGGTTCAATCCCCAGTACCTCCTAAAAACAAACAAACTAACAAACAAACAAATGAAAAAACCAACTCTCACTGGGGACTGGATGTAGCTCACAGGTTGAGCACCTGATTCTCATTATGAGGTCCTGGGGTTTGATCCCTGGTACCACCTAAAAACTTAGTACAGCGAAGGCAGTACTAAGAGGTAAATGTACAGCTCTGATGCCTATATAAAAAAAGGAGAAAGAGATAAAATCAAAGATCTAACTAAACAATTGAAGAAACTAGAAAAAGAACAGCAAAGCATTCCCAAAGCAAGCAGAAGGAAAGAAATAATAAAGATAACAGCAGAAAGAAATCAAATTGAGAACAACAACAACAAAAACAAATGATAGAGAAAATCAACAAAACCAAAGTCTGGATCTCTGAGAAGATCAATAAATTTGAAAAACCCTTAGCTAGACTAGCAAAGGAAAAAGGAGAGAAAATGTAAATAAATAAAGTCAGAAATGAAACGGGGAAGTTAAGAATGACCAGACAGAAATAAAAAGGATCATAGAGGATATCATGAAAAACTGTATGCCAAAAAACTAGACAACCTAGATGAAATGGACAAATTCCTAGAAACGCATAAACAACTTACACTGATGCTACAAGAAATATAAGAACTTAAACCAATCACATTTAAAGAGTTTGAATCCATCATCAAAAATCTCCCAACAAAGAAAAGTCCAGGAACAGCTGAATAAGCATTTCAAGAAGAATCAACACCAATTCTGTTTAAACTCTTCTAAAAATTGAAGAGGGAAAACTATGCAACATATTTTATGAAGCCAACATCATACTAATACCAAAGTCAGATAAAGGCACTACAAGAAAAGAAAATTACAGACCAATCTCTCTGATGAAAAAATTGCAAAAATTCTTAATAAAATAATTGCAAATAGAATCCAACAGAATACGATTTAAACAGCACAACCAAATGGGATTTATTCCTGGTATGCAAGGGTGGTTCAACAAAAGAAAATCAGTTAACATAATATACCACATTAACATATTGAAGTGAAAAAAAACAAATGATCATCTCAATCCATACAGAAGAGGCATTTGACAAAATACAGCATCCTTTCTTGATAAAAACACTTTGAAAGATAGGAATAGAAGGCAAATTCTTCAATATGATAAAGGGTATATATAAAAAACCCACAACCAACATCGTACTCAATGGGGAGAAATTGAAAGCTTTCCCTCTAAGATCAGGTACAAGACAGGATGCCCACTGTCACCACTGTTATTCAACATTGTGTTACAAGTTCCAGCTAGAGCAATCAGACAAGAAAAATAAAATAAAAGGCATTCAAATAGGAAAAGAGGAAGTAAAACTCTCACTAGTCATGGATGACATGATTCTATATTTAGAAAATTCTGAAATGTCTATGACAAAGCTATTTGAGCAAATAAATGAGTTCAGCAAAGTGGCATGATACAAGATCAACATGCAAAACTCAGTAATGTTTTTGTACACTAGTACTGAACAATCTGAAGAGGAAATCAGAGGAAAAAATTCCATTTACAATAGCAACAAAAAGACTCATATACCTAGGAATCAATTTTAAAAAAAGAAATTTAGGACCTATACTCAGAAAACTACAAAACAATGCTAAAAGAAATCAATGAAGACTTAAACAAACAGAAAGACATTCCATGTTCACGGATTAGAAGACTAAATATCATGAAGATGTCAATCCTACCTAATTGATATACAGATTTAATGCAATACCAATCAAAATTCCAGCACGCTACTTTACAAAACTAGAAAAGACAAGTACCAAATTCATTTGGAAGGGAAAGTGCACCTGAATAGCCAAAAGCATTCTAAAAAAGAAGAGCGATGTGGGAAGAATTTCACTGACTGTCCTTGAAATATATTATAAAGCTACAGTGGACAAAACAGCATGGTATTTTGAATAAAGACAGATACATCGATCAGTAGAATAAACTAAGATCCCAGAAATCAACCCTCACTGCTTTAGCCAACTGGTTTTTGACAAACCTACCATAGCCAAGTTAAGGGGACAAAACAGTCTCTTCAACAGATGGTGCTGGACAACAGGATATTCATAACCAAAAGAATGAAAGAGGATCCCTATCTCGCTCCCTATACAAGAATCAACACAAAAGTATCAAAGACCTAAACATGAAAGCCAGAACCATAAAACTACTAGAAGAAAATGTACAGAAACATCTTCAAGACCTTGTGATTGGTGATGGTTTCTTAGACCTTATACCCAAAACATGAACAACAAAAGAAAAAAAATGAATAAATGGGACCTCCTCAAAATTAAACATTTGCACCTCAAAGGACTTTGTCAAAAGGGTGAAAAGGCAGCCAACTCAGTGGGAGAAAATATTTGGAAATCACATATCTGCAAAGGGTTTAACAGGAAGGCTTAGAAATGTAACATGGG
>PVKH010001820.1:12704-29138 GCA_004027955.1 Chaetophractus vellerosus
ACATGGGAGGCCCTGGGTTCGGTTCCCGGGGACCTCTCCTAGCGGGCAGACCGCCTTGAGAATGGCAAGCCGCCATGGGCGGGCCGGAGCCGCCGTGGGCAGGGCAAAAAGCTGCCACGGACAGGCAAAAGCCGCCACGGGCAGGGCAGGTCGCCTGCAAATCGAGCGCAGCCAGCCACCCGCGAAGTGAAAAGCCGGCCGTGATGGAAGCAGAAGCCGCCCACAAGCGGGGAAAGCCGCGCCTGCGCAGTGACCCAGTCTCGGCGCGTCGCCGCAACGGGGGGGAAGGGGAGATATGTAATAAAATAAATAAATCTTTAAAAAAAAAAAAAAAAAAAAAAATTCACAAAGCACAAAAACACAAGCAATTCATAACAAGGATATAAAAAAGGGCCTTAAATACATAAAGGAAAGTTAAGGTCAACTGTATGTATAATTGGAGCAATGTAAATTAACATTATCCTGAGGTGCCATTTCTTAAATATCAGATTAGCACAAATTAACAAGGATGAAAACACCTACTATTGGCAAGGATGTGAGGCGCTCTCATATATTGCCGGTGGGAATGCAAATTGGTACAGCAGCTTAAAGGGTAATTTGGAATGTCTCACAAAACCATATACACATTTGGATGTTGGTCTAGCACTCACACACCTTGGAATTCACTCTAAAGATATATCACTAACAATATGAAAAATTTATTTGAAAAAGATTAGGGAAAAACCTAAATTCCCAAAAATGTAGAGTAATGGAATAAATTATGGTATGCACACAGTTGTATTAAAGCTCTAAACATGAATAAGGAATATCTTTAAAATGCACTGATGTGAAGTGATTTCCAAGATTTAGTGCTAAGTGAAAAAGCAAAGTACCAAAAACTATGTATCGTGTGCTACCTTTCCTGCAAGGTAAAAAGGAAAATAAGAAGGAAAAAAAAATTCCCATTTGTGCAAAAAGTAACAGAGAAGTAAATTCCAGAAATCAATGATTTGGTTTCCTATGGCTGAGGGTGGGGGGATGGTTAAAAAAAATGGGAGGAATGGGTAGAAGAGAGAGAGGGGTGATACTTCTCTGGCTATCATTTTGAACAGTTTTGACTTTTAAAACTATTGTAACATCCCACATGGTCCAATAATTAAGTAAATAAAATAAATAAAAACACAAAACCAATCCTAATAAAAAGTCAATAAAGATGGAAAGAAAAAGCAAAATGAGACAAAAGGACTTTGAAATGAATAACATTATCACACAAATACTGAGTGGTTAAGAACACAGAATTTTTACAATTGATTCCAAGATTAACCACAAAAAGAGTTGTAAAAAAATGTTGCACTTCAGTTTGCAGGTCTTTTTTTAAAACTGGTGTGTCTGAGCAATTCTGAAGCTAGTTGAGCCAATATGCAATAAATTGTGAATAAGAAGAATCAGGATTCCCATTGTGGGAGAAGAGAATTGCAAATATGGAAAGGGTAAGGACTAATGTGAGTACTATGAACCTACATTGCAAATAGACTATCAGAATGAACCTACTGTTTGTAATCTGTGGATAGATATAGGTATAGCTATAGATATATGGACATGGTAGTATGTACACACATGTATGTAGATATATGCGTGCATATATTTCTGAGCTCTAAGAGATTCTGAAAGCAACAAAACCCCAGTATCAGTGAGTAAGCTTCATGTACACATTTTTATTACAAAATATCGTTTCCTAATAAAAAGTACCAGCATTCTTTGTAGATATGGCTGATTCCAGGACTAAAACATGGAATCTACAAGTGTGTTTAGGAAATGATGGAGACATGTCAAGTGGACACAAAAGCCAGTTTGAAGTTCCTCCCCTTGGCTATTTCTGAGATAATTTGACCAGCAAATAATGTAATGATAGTAACCCGTAGAGTGCGATAAGAATCAAAGATTCCATTTTGATATGAACAAATGAATGACTAAATGGGGAAGAAGGAAAAGCTCTTAGAATATAATTCCAACTAATAAATGTAGAAAGAATTAAGGAATTAGCAAAATTACCATTTCCCTGCTACCACAATAATAATAGACTCAGACAAGCAGCACCAACATCAATGAATGCTAAAATTAGTGTGCAAAAAAAGTATGATGAGAAACAGAATATTTACAGAGTCTGATAATATCTCTTCACAAGACACTTTGTAATCTCAAAGGGAAAAATAGTAACTTTATAATGGAGAAAACTGGCAAACACAACCTCAACCAGGGATTCAAAATATACATCATCAATAATGGGACAAAGCTACCTCAAGTGCCTCATGATTTGAAATGCTGAGAAGGACATAACATCGCATTTACAGTATTCCTGCAAAGAAACAAAAGTATAAACTGAATCTGATTATTAGGAAACATAAGACAAACTCTTAAATTGAGGACATTTACGAGATAATTTACCTGAACTCTTCAATAACGTAGCATAAAGTCTGACAGACACAACAACCTAAAGGTAGCATGTTATCCAGAATAGAAGCTTGGCGTAATTGGAAAATCTGAATAAAATCTTTATTTTAAAATAATATTGTTGTATCAATGTTAATTTCCTGCTTTTTATAATTGTATTAATAATTGTAAGCAAATGGCCTGTTTTTAGAAAAATACACTGAAGTATTCAGAGGTACAGGAACATCATGTCTGTAACTAACTTTAAAAAGTGTAAACACACACACACATAGCTAGATAGCTAGATAGCTAAAAGATAAAAAGATTGTATAGAAGAAGGAAGGAAGGGAGGGAGGGAGGGAGAGATACAGACATGCTGTCCTGATTTGAAACTATATTATCCCAGAAAAGCTACTTCAGTTAAGGTGTGACCCACCTCATTCAAGATGGGTCTTAATCCTCTTACTAGAGTCCTTTATATATACAATGATTATAGTGAGAGAGAAAAGCCCATTTTGTATAAAATTCATTCTTTTTAACTTTTTAAAAAAGCTTTAGATTACATAAAAGTTACATTAAAATATATAAGGGATTCCCATATGCCCCATTCCCTCCCCCTCCCACACTTTCCCACATTAACAGCATCCTTCATTAGTGTGGTACATTTGTTAACAATCGATGAACCCATATGGAAGCATTGTTAATAACCATGGACTAGAGTTTACATTATAGCTTATACTCTGTACCACACAATTTTGTAAAGTATGACAAAATATACAATGGCCTGTATGCATCACTGCAATGTCCTGCAGGACAAATCCAATGTCCTGAAATTGCCCCTATATTATAGCTATTCTTCCCACTCCCATCCCTCAGAACCTCTGGTGGCCACTGCCTTTACATACATCAATGATAAGAGTTCTTCCATTGCTAGAATAATAACAAGTCTACTTTAGTCCATGGTTCATTCCCCAATATTGAGGATTTTGGGATGGTGATGCTCACTCTGCTTCTAATTGAGTGGGGGCTTAGGTCCCATGGGGCAGATGGATGGCGCTATCTTGCTTGCAGTTACAGACACTATGTTTCTTGGGATGGGCATTGCCCATCATCATCTCCTTGTTAGTTGTCTTGGGTGAGTACGATGAACTGGAGAGTAGGTGTTGCAACTCTGCTGAATTTCAGGGCTCAACTGGCACATGGATGGACCAAAGATTTAAGTCTCTGGGACATATATTTATCAAGTATAGTGCTAATTATAGGTTCAAATAAAAAGGGTTGAACAGCTTGTATAGAGAACCTATAAATGAGTTTAACTCTGTTACACTGGTGTGCATAAATTCCAAAGTAAGGCCCACTGACAGGGTGCCAAATTCCTGAGCTGCCTGCCCTGCTTATAGTTTCTGGATATCTCTAGAACCTGAAGGAGCCCTCTTATTTGAGGCACTGTTTACTGTGGCAGTCATTGAGATCCTGCTGAGACGTGCATAAGCGTAACCACTGCAATGACCTCCTGACTCACTTTGAAATCTCTTAGCCATAAAAACTCATTTGTATTTACAATTTCTCCCTTTTAGTCAAGGCCTTTTTCCAGATGCACTGCTAATTGGCACTTGAAAATAATCCCTCTGTGCCCGGGAGGCTCATCCCTGGAAGTCATTTCCCAGATTGGGGGGATGGCAGTGCATTTATATGCTGAGTTTGGCTTAGAGAGAGGCCACATTTGAGAAACAAGGAGGCTTTCAGGAGGTAACACTTCGGCAGTATATATTATGAGGCTAAGTTTCAGTTTACAAGAAGAGTTTCATAAGTACAATCATCAGTATCAAGGCCCTGGCATAATTGTCTGTCTTTCTTCCCTAGACATTGCCCTTGCACTTGGGGGATTCTTACTGTACTATTAGAGAATGTAGCAGAACTCCCCAGGATGAGAATTCAATATTCTTTTGTTTATTGTGTGGATTTCCACCCACCGAGACAATGTCCCATGAACACTTGAACATATTCATATGCCTCAGAGGCACGTGCAGATAAATGCCTTCTCATGCATCCCCAATCACTGACACCCCCCGCCAGTGTTCTTCCCCCACTGCTGTGCCTCTTAAGCAAGAAGCTGAAAGCAATGAAACCAGGAACTGAAGGGAGAGACCAGCAGACACTGCCATGTGCTGGATCGCTGGCAGCCAGTCTTTGGGAAGAAAATATTGCCTTGATAATGCCTTGATTTGGATATTTTTCTCAACCTAATAAATTTCCATTGTTAAGTCAATCCATTTCATGGTATCTTCTTTGAGCAGCCCAGAAAACTAAAACACCTACATAAAGATGATAGATATAGATAGATAGACAGATAGATAGATAGATAGATAGATAGATAGATAGATAGGTAGATAGATGATAGATAGATAGATAGATAGATAGATAGATAGATAGATAGATAGATGATAGATAGACAGATATAAAGACAGAGGGACACAGAGAAAGGGAGATTAGATAGATAAAAACAGTGAGAGAGTGAAAGAGAATGACAAAGCATGGGTGATAAAATGTTAACATTATTCAAGGAATGTAGGTGAAAGGTATATGAGAATTCCTTGTACTAATTTTCTGTGAGAAAGGTGTAGGCTAATTCCTTGTACTATTTTTGGGCTACATTTTACTCTCCTAATCTAAAATTACTTCAAAATCAAAATGTTAAAAAGTATATACTCAAACTCTTGCTCAGTTCAGCATTAACGGGAAGCATAAAAATTCTGATAATCAAAGGCAATAATACGTTAGCTGTAAATCACATGAAGCATGTCTCTTCTTTGTTTCCCTCTTTTCTTTCCTTCTCATGATAGGAAGTTTCATGGTCCCATTTCAAAGATCAGGCTATTGTTATTTTTTAAGGATTAGTCAAGCTAATCTCAAGAACTAGAGCTAATCTGAAACTTGTCATAACTACTGCACACTTCGTAGCCCAGAATAAGGGAAAGTAATATTGAATTGACAAAGAAAGAAAGTGCTTTATCTAACTTCTTTCTTTTGGAGATCAAGCTTGATAAATTGGGGCCACAGGACGTGGGAGAGAGAAAGTGGCAGAGAGGATATGGTTTCAAGTCCAAAGAGAAGTGGCAATATCTCTACAGATTATGGACCTCGCCAGGAAACAATGGCTGCATTTACTGGGCTACTGTGTGCCTGCTTACAGTGCTGGTAATTGAGGATGATTATGGTTAATGACTCTAGTAATGCACACTTTCAAACCAGCAGGACAGTGTAATTTGTATCAAACCTATTCAGTATCTCTTCAGGCACTCTGCCTGGTCTAATCTTAGCCTGCAGAGGGATCCTCTGGAAGCTTCACAGCTGGCTCAAATTAAAGATTTCATGGTCTTCCCCGCCCCCAACTTCTCCAGGCTATTCAGAAGTAAATAAAACTGTTTGAGTCTTCATATCAACTGAATTTCTCAGGGCCTGTCGTAGTTCAACGTGACAGGACCAAGCTCTTTAGTCTTATAAGGCACAGGTATTTCTTTGTAGAGAGGAAGCAAAATGTCTGCCTGTGAAATTCACTGATGAGGTGTCAGCCAACAACAGCTAAGCTTCTTGGTAAAAGGAAACTGTTTTACATTTCAATATACTGTGAAACATAACATTCTTTGAGGTTTTCCAGTAGATAAAAATAATCAGTTAATAAAAAAAAAAAGTCCAGTCTCCATTTTTCCAGCAAACTTATAGACAGAATCAATTCAGGATGGATCCTTTTTGAGAGCTAGACTATTTATTCCTTTAAACTCAGAGTCAGATAAAGATTTAAAACAATAACTTGTTTTGCAAACTATGGGTGCAGGAAGCATACACATTCCAGGTCTATTTTTTGCAGGATTGACTACTATTTTAGCGAGGGGCGAGGGCAAGTTTCTGTATACTTGTACTTGCAATTTTCAGAGTGTTCACAAATACAGAGGCATGGCAGAGTCCTGTACACAAATAAGATAGAAAAATATGTGACAGGCATAAGGCTCAAGATAATTACAATTCTGAAAAAAAAATGCTATTGTGTTCCAGTCCTCCGTTTTGAAGTAGAGTTTTTCTTTCTATGCAAGCAAATGCAAATCACTGCATTTCATCAGTTGGAGAAGCAACATTTAAAATCCAAACACGGATTTATGTCAATGATAACAATAGGATGAGGTTAGAAAATGAGTTTGAAGTGTATACATCTGGTGATCTCAGTGCTACATAAACGGCACAAATGATGGTTGATGTGTGAAAGAAATAATGTTTGGATGGCAAAGTAGTTATAAGCCTAGGAAAAATGTGAATAACTCAGCTGATTATGCTACCATGAGATTTTTTTTATATACAAGTCTTTTAAAATTTATTTTATTTTTCAAATTCCAAAATTGAACAAACTGATTTGCCCTCAAACATTTACTCATACATTATCAAGTTTAAAGTTTATGACATATATTCCATATCACATTGACGATTGTGTCATATTTGTAACAAATGACTCTGTATGTAAGAGTTCAGTTTGATTGTAAATGGCATGGGCTAAATTAATGATAAATGACCAAATATATTTTAGCATGGGAACACAGCCATTTCTTGTTTAAAGAGTCATAATAATTTTAAAAAGTCATTTGGTATAAAGACTCACTAGTAAGTTTCAGGAATTAGCAATTCTACCAACTGACAGAAAAAGCCTCTTACACAATCACATAAGACACTTATATAGAAGCTTTCAGTTTTCTTCCTGTATCACAGTCTTAAGAAAATCTGTTATTAAAAGAAGTTAAAGAAGAGTTTGTATAATGAAATATAAAATACATAATTATTGGAATGGGAGAAAAATGTGATCTATGACACATATTTCCTTTAAACTTTTAAAAACATTCAGAGAAAATACAGTACAATTCCCTCCAGTATGTCTTCTAACAACTCCCTAAATTCCCTGCAGCATTTGATGACCATTCCATGTTGAGTTAGCTTTGTGGGTTCTGGTGGTCAATACTCCAGAACAGCTTACTCCCAGTCTGGATACTAAAGACTACATATCCCAGAATCCTTTGCAGCTATGGTTGTACATTTGACCAGGTTCCCCAGGAGATGCATCCTAATTGGAAGGGGAAGTGACATCATGTAGCCTTTCTGGCAAACATGATTGTAGAAGTGTTTCATATTTCTTTCCATTGGTTACTGTGATGGTTAGGCTAATATGTCAACTCAGCCAGGTAATGATGCCTAGTTGTTTGGTCAAGTAACCACTGGGCTAATTTTAATACAAGGGCATTTCATGGAATTTAATCATCAGTGAGTTGATTGCATAGACGGCAGATTACATCTACAATCAACTGAGGAGATTGTCATCAGCAATGAGTGATGTCACATCCAATCAGTTGATGGCCTCAAAAGGAGACCTGATTTTAGCCTTCAGAGAAAGAATTCCCACCTCTACTTTGGACAGTCGACATTTCCTGGGGAAATCATCAAGGAACTTCACTGGAGCCCCTCGCTTGCAGCCTGTCCTATGGAATTTGGACTTGTGCATCCCCATGGTCATGAGAGATAATTTTATACAATTCATGCTATCTATAGATATCACCTGTTGGTTCTGTTTCCCTAGAGAACCCTGACTAATTCAGTTACTATGGCACTGATTTTGGTTTTGTGGTTGGCAACTATCAAGTAGGAGCAGTGGAATTTCTGCTGAAACAACACAGAAATATAGCCAGGCATTTCTCTGGCTTCCTTGCTTCTGGGTGTATAGTTTATAAGCTAAAATATCTTAAAACACTTAATTTTTTTTGGCTAAAGTGGACTTTGTAGTCTGAATCTAAGAAAACTGATCAATCAAATGGGAAATAAACAAAGCCGCTTGCTTCCAAATGCCTGAATTCTCTTATTTATTTAGGTGCTATATTTCATAGGTAAGCAAGATCAACATCACCATATTTCTCATTGGTAGAAGAGAGTGGACCCTCTCTGTTTTCATAATTTTTTTCTTTTTTTATTCTCATGTGTCTTACCTATGACTGCCAGGCTTTTTGACTCAGCTGATATTTCAAGTGTCCCCATGATATGATCAATTGGAGTGGAACATTTTGCAACTATATATCTGAGACACAGTAGCAGCTTAGTTCCATCACATTAACTGCTTGAGAAACTTTCACATCAAAAGCTTGTATACTTTTGTCATAGTCAGTTGGAAGTTGGCCTTTTGTACCCCAATACCTCTGCCTCAGCAAAGTTAATGTGAGCTCCTCAGATCAGTACAGACATTCATTATCCTCCAGCAAAGGAAAGTAGAGAATCTGTGTCCCTGTTCTAGGTCTCCCTGAATCATACGCTGTCTATCCTCCCACCACAATACTTCTAAAAACTTTTCTTTTACAGATTATTCCCAAATAGCAGCATCTTTCCTTAAAGATATTTTCAGACATCACGTATTTACAGTTCTTTCCGCTGAAATCTTTACATGTTAAAATTTCTAAAGTTGTGAATAACCCATAAAATACTAACAAATGCTAGAAAAATATTATAATGCATCATCCAAAATATTCTGTGCAGAAGATCCAATGTTCAAAGTCAGTTGGTATGTATCTGTACTATTGTTATATTGTTTTGTTGAAGCAGAGGCAAAACCACTAGTAGCTTGACTTTTATTATTGATCTTATGAGCAAGTCATCATAAGACTCTAGATATATAGCCACAATCTACATATACCTGGCTTTTTAAAAATATTCTTGATTTATCATTAGGAATAACAGATGCTTGAACATTTTTACAACCTTCAGGGTCAAAATTAAGTGCAATAGATCAGAAGAGAGGGGGCCACTCCTTCATCTTCTCATGATAAATGGCATCCTGGGCCCTTGGAATAAATGAATTGAAATGTTAACTACATCAATAATATCATAACAGTGGACTTTAATGATGAATGGGACTGAAGAGGCCAATCCACATCTATCAGGCTTTTAAGTGATACAGATGCAAGATGAAAGGCCAGGCTAGCTAGATGAAGTAAATCCAAATATTTGGAACTGGACTATTTTCTCACCCGTTCTACAGCATGCCATGT
This sequence comes from Chaetophractus vellerosus, assembly GCA_004027955.1. NCBI lineage: Eukaryota > Metazoa > Chordata > Mammalia > Cingulata > Chlamyphoridae > Chaetophractus > Chaetophractus vellerosus. Next base: position 22,184 of record PVKH010001820.1, read on the forward strand.
TTTATATTATGCAGTGGTGACACACAATGATAGTAAATAGAATACCAGAGACTTATTACACTTTATTCTGAAATTTCCAATCTGTTATTAAGAAGACACTTCATCACTGTTTTTTTTTTTTCTTTCCCAGATGTTTTTCTCTAGAATAGAATAAAAAACTATTCCAAGTAGCCAATAATTCCTTGGATATTTGATTGCTAATACTTCTTTAGATAGCAGTCTATTGCAATAAACTCATTAAATATAGAATGAGGCTATACTGCAACAACATGTTTTTCTCAGCAAATTATTATTTTTCCCTAATGCCATCTGGTAAACTTTCACTGCTTGACACTTCATACAGGGCATTCTGCAAAAAAAATCACTTTTTAATTGACCTATTGAGATTACACTCAGAATACTGTTTGAATGGCTAAATGAGAATTAAAAGCTTTTCTTTTAAAAAATGAAAACTTCCTTTGTGAAAAAGAGTGGGCTTGTTCTCAGATTTAATGGAACCATGTCTTGTGAATACATTAGAAATATATGCCTTTTTTCAGGTGTACATTCACCAAATGCACTTACGGTTTTTTATGTTTTATTTTTATATACAGATTCTTGACAATAGATTCTCTTCTTTGACATAATCAGACTCTGTAACATATTTTTTACTGCAAAGATTGTGTTAGTGGCAGTTACTTTTTTCAGTTATCAGGGTAATTTTGTCAACTTTGGAACCTAAGGAGATATTGGAACATCTAAGTTAGGAAATAAATTTTAAGTTCTATACATGGAATTGGTAAAAGCTAAGTATTTTTTTTTACTTGTTTTCAAGGGAAAAGTCTGTGTATAGAATCTTTAAACTAATGTGGACATACATTTTATAGGTAATGGTAAGCGAATCAGAAACATGGATTATGTATGCAAACAAGGCTGATAACTTCGTATCTGAAATAGCTGATGAAATTTTTTTTTCAGTTTCAACACTGATGTAAGTAAAGACACAGAAAACTCTGGAATGCTAGAATAATTACTAATGGGACATTAGTAATCTGAGCTCACCATGAGTTAGACTCATTTCACCAACTCTCAAAGTAGACATGACTCTCTATCAAATTTAAAGTAGTATGAATATCCCTTCATTTTTCTCCTCAATGATCTTAGAAATTATATCACTTCAATTTCCTTTTAGTTCCAATACCCACTTCCTCATGTCTTTTTCAACTTCTCAGCTCTTGCACTCATACACACCAATATATGCACAATTCTTTGATTTAATTCATATTCATAAGAGGGGAGAGATCCCAACTCATGAATGACTTGAAGATTTTTAATCTTTTGTACCAGTTGACTTTTACTCCACAGAAGGCATCTCCCTTCCCCCAACCTCTTTAAGATCATGTTTATGTGCATTGCAGTTTATGTGTATGTGTGTGTACATTAGTTTTCTAATGAAATGTAGTTCTTTTTAAAAATTATACTTCTAAAGGAGAAGACAGAAATTTTTAGAGCTCAATGAATGTAAAATAGTAATAATGTATGTGAATAACAAGATGTTTCAGAGCTAATTATTAGTCTTCCAAAGAGAGAGAACTCTAGGCAGAGGTAAAAACTCAGGGAACCAAGATGTAGAGCTGAAAATAGTTGCTGGTTACAGCTATCCAAAGGACAGTTTCTCTGTAAAATAAGATGGATGTCACAATCATTGCTCTTTGTTTCGCTAACGTACATCACTGTCTGAAATGACACACTGTGCTGGAAAGGACTCGTAGAGGTTATCTAGCAAATCCTAGTGCTTTCATTCTGTACTACATCCATAGATGATGTGCCCCTTAAAGCAAATACTTGGGGAAATAGTATCTTTTATATTTTAGGACAATGAATCCTTAATGCCAACTGAGCTTTGGAGAGTACATTCTAATGTCTGAGTAAAATCTTCCCATCGTAGAAAATAACAGTTTTTTCCCTCAAAGTATCCCATATGGAAACCAATAACGGTTGATCTTTTATTAATCATGTTACATTATTTTGACTACTGTGTCAAGTGTTTTCACAAGGCCACTAAAGCTTCAGAACAAAATGAATATGTAGCTGCCAAGCACATTCCTGGGCATTTGGCCAGAGGGGCAACAGTGTAACCCCAACCAGACATTTTGTGATGATATGTGACATCATCTAAACCATGCATCTTCACTTTCTTTGTGCTTTGCTCATTTGCTAGTCATGTCTGCCATTTATTACATTTTTCTCCCTCATATGTACTTCGCCTTCACTCATTTAGACTCTTGAGAAGGTCTTCTAGGCTCTAGTAAAAGCATTTTTTTCCCAATCCTCATGAAATGAACTCCGCCCTTGACTATGAGCTCATTATTCTGACATGTAATTCCATTATCCAGGAATCAAGATCCTGCTTATTGACACCATCTGTGCACAGTTCATTGTTCACATCTTAGATTTTTTTCTCAAGTCCTAGCTCTTGAGAAGAAGATATGATGACACCACCATCTGTGCTCCCAATCTTTCATCTTCTGACCCAAGAATGTGTTGCCCTTAAAGTGCTATTCATCTAGATATCGGTCCATAGGAGGACTATGTGGATAACAGGGAACAGTTCCTTGTCCTTCAGCAATCCATATTCATTCATTTCAGTAACTCTCAGTGTGACAGTATAAAAGAGCATCACTAGGTGTTTTATTTTTATGCTAACGTCTAGATTGATTTTTTAACTTCTTTGTCCCCTGGAATTCTTTTTGGAAGTTGTTGTTTGAGAATAATGCTCTGGTTCTTCTAGGGTCTAGAGCCCAATCTTTTAAAGCATAGATTGGTCTAAGCTACTAAGCCAATATCTTTCAAATTGTTTCCTGCTTCCTACTTTTTCATCCACATATAAGCGTATGCCCTACAAAACTTTGTGAGGGGAGCAGATGTAGCTCAGTGGTTGAGCTCTTGCTTGCATGTACTAGGTCCTGGGTTCGACCCCCAGTACCTCCTAAAAAATCAAAACAAACAAATGAAAAAACCATCTTTCATTGGGGACTGGATGTACTACAGTGGTTGAGTGCCTGCTTCCCATGTACAAGGTCCTGGGTTCAATGCCCGGTATCTTCAAAAACTAAAAACAAAAAACTTTGTGATATAAAGAATAGTAGTTTGAACTAAAATCCAGGTGCCCTGATTTCAAGCTCTAACACTGGAAATAACTTTGTAGTGTTGGATGCGGTTTAGCTATCCTCAGGGCTCATCTGCAAAATTTATGTAATGGGGTGATAATTGTTTAGTATCACAGTATCAACTGACTTTTAATAAGAATTTATCATTTTTCATTCATGTAAATGAGATATGAATTGGCATTTTGAAAAATGTTCACTCAGATTTACAAGCAAAACACCATGTCTTTGGTTTGCTTTCTTTTAAAAAAAAAAAAAGACATTTCACTATGATGTTAAACTAAATTGTGTGCTCCTCATAAACAATCTAGAAGTTATAATAATGTTATCCATTTAAAAATCTTCAAGAGGTACCATGTGGGTGATATTTAAAGATCGTTGTTCTGAAGCAATAATGTAGAATGAGCTACTGAGCTATCAACAGCCTGCACTGGTGACAAACATAATTGTATATAAATGTTTTATACGATGCACAGACATGCGTATTTGATGAGTACATGCCAGTAAATCCAAATTTATTTATCAGTGCTGCTCTGTGCAAAGATTTCATGTAAATTAAGTCTCTCCCTTGAATGAGCTTTCCATTGTAAATACTTTTTATTTGTAAAAAGTCTTATTAATTTAACAGACTCAGGGTTTTACCATTTTTCTTATTATGATGTTTTATCATTTTCTCATTATCACAATATGTTAAATGATAAATTATCATATGAAGGATTTGAAAATTTGGCAGACTTCTTTGGGACATTTTGTTTTATGCAGCATAGCCTTGCTTTCTTGAAGATTTGTACAGCACAATTGCAATAACCTTTAGATACTATTGTCCTGCATATGGCGAGGAGCTTTGTAAAAATGACAGCTTCCCACCAAATTGAGGTGGACACTTCAGACCAAAGAAAGACTAGGGCAAGTCCAGCTTGGTGAGTAATGAGTATTTATTTAGGGGGCTTACATGGGGTCCTCATCCTCTGTGGTGGGAGGAGAGACAGCGTTTTCGAAGCTTGATAGTCCACTGTTACCCCCAAAACGTGATGGGTCTTTTATCTCGCATATCCACCTGCGGATGGGGAAGACATGTGAGGGGCAGCAGGACTTCTAAGAACGCAGTGTAATAAGATTTACTAATCAGTCACTAGTTCACAACTAGTTCCTGAAGTCTGCCTTTTTTAACTACTCAGTAATGCTGCCACAATTTAGGGAAGACAAAAGAGCTGGACAGGTTGGAGGAGAAAATACAATATCATGAATGCCACAACTACACATTTACCTAGGATAGAATTAACTTTGCTTTCTTGCATCAAATAATTTCTGATCATGTAGTATAGGAGTCCCAGATAAAGAGGATAGAAAAAAAAAAAAACAACACAACAACAGCAACAAGCAAAATGATTAAAGATATGGAACCAAGATTTCCTTCATATAGAATTAAAAGGGTTTCTAAGCCCTATACATTAGCTACTTGAACACATTATTATGAAATATAAAAAAACAAAGATCAAAGATCCTAAATCATCTACTTATGAGCAATAATCAGACCATCATTTACATAGCAATATAGATGAAAATGGAGAAATGCTTTCAATGAAAAGCATTGTAGAAATGCTGAAGAAATGATTTTCAAAGTAGATTTATTTACTAGGGCAAACTATCACGAAAATGTAAGACATTAATAAAAATAATTTAAAGCCCAAAAGCATTCAGAAACTGTAGTTGGCAAAAAAATTCTTTCTTAAGAAGTTAACTAACGATATACTCTAGCAAATTTAATGAATAAATCAAGAAAAAGGCAACATGAGATTCAGGAAATAGTAAATATAAGGGAAGAAGGTTATTTCAAAAATTATGGAAATTCCAAAATTACAACTTTGAAGTCAACCTAAAGTCCAGTTTACATTAGGTCACAGTCAAGGTATCTCAAGAAAAAAGAAATTTTATGAAATAGAGACAATTAAGAATAGAAAAAACATAAATATATGAAAAGACACATAATTCATGATAAAAATAAGAAAAGAAATTAAAAACCCCAATTAAAACAAATAAACACAAAAGATTTTTAAAAATCAAGGGAAAATGGATTATTTGCATCAGGACAGTGAATGAATTTTAGTAAAAAAAGAAGGAATAGATTCTAAACAATAACTAGAAGAAACTAGAAGGCATTAGGATTATGGCAAAGAAGGTATGCTTTCCTTTTACCTCAAGCAAAAAATTATGGAATTACAATATAATGAAAAATAAAAACCTACAAAAACCTGTATGAGCCAAGAACCAAATAAAAGCATCTTAAACCATGGCATGGTTTTGACTAACTAGTAAAAGTTAAGAAAAGAGAATTCTTTGAATTCTATGTTTGAAATATACTTTTCATATAGCATCACAGGGGAACCACAGAGAAGAAAATGAAATCAGCACATCACTTGACCCTACAATGAACTCTGATTTACATTTTTTATGCTTTTATTCCATACCTATAGACACATTTTGAAAGAATTTAAGAGAAGAATGTACAAGTAATGATACAAGGAGTGAAGTAAGGTGAAGAAGGGTGTCAAAGACATACTGGCTAAGGTTGGTAGAACATAGTTATTTCAATGGGGCCAATGGAGGAAGAAATTCAGAATTATGGGGTAACTATTTTGAAAGGAGGGGATTGGAAATATGGGCAATGAGTTAAATGAACTAAAGCCTCATCACTTAAGCCATGATATTAATGGATAATGTGTAAAGTCAATAAATCAGAAAAAGCTGAAAATTTATAAAACTGTTCACATTTCTGGAGATAGTCATCAAAATAAATATATTTAGAAATGATTTATAAACTTTGCTTCTGGGTAGAGAGATTGGTATAAGGGGTGGTAAGACTTAATTTTATTACATACTCTTTGGTAGCATCTGATTTTTCAAACTTTGATGAATTACTCTGATAAAATAAAATGAGTTAAAAGAAGCAATTGTGGGGCCGGCTGGATAGCCCAGTTCGTAGGGCGCCGATTTACCACATGGGAGGCCCCAGGTTTGGTCCGCGGGCCTCTTCTAATGGGGGGACTGCCTCGAGAAAGCAAGCCAACGTGGGTGGGGCACGCTGCCCGGGATGGGGCACATTGCCACAGGCATTCAGGCAAAGGCAAGCCCCTGCCTGCCGGCAAAAAGACAAGCCCCCAGGGGCAAAGGCAAGCCCCCGCGAGCAAGGGCGAGCCCCCACCAGCAGGCAGGCTGATGGGCCGGTGAGCTGACTTAGCAGGTTGCCCAAGCCGGGGGAGACAAGCAGACACAAAAGAACCCAGAGGAAAAAAAAATGAACACAGCAAGAACAAGCAAAAAGGGGGGGGGGATGTATAATAAAAAAAGACACAATTGTGGGATGCAACACGCTCTACCATTGATATCTATACAAGCACATACGCATGGACCACATGGAGAGAATAATAGTTCCAACTGTTCTCCACCCAATATCTGTTTTAATAAACCATTTAAAATGTGAGATCTGGTTTTGGAAATTTTTTAGATTGGAAGAAGCTAAAGTACTTACTCATATGCATTACATCTCTTGTCTAAGTATATATTGACACATTTATCAATGAAAGTTAAGAAAGCTTAATGTTCATTTAACTCTTGTGGGGGCCCGGCTAGATAGCTCAGTGGATAAAGAGCTCGCTGGGAAACCACATGGGAGGCCCTGGGTTCGGTTCCCGGGGACCTCTCCTAGCGGGCAGACCGCCTTGAGAATGGCAAGCCGCCATGGGCGGGCCGGAGCCGCCGTGGGCAGGGCAAAAAGCTGCCACGGACAGGCAAAAGCCGCCACGGGCAGG
>PVKH010001821.1:0-29038 GCA_004027955.1 Chaetophractus vellerosus
ATCTTGACATACCAAATTGTATAATTATATTTCTTTTTTTAAACTACTGGAAAATTCTACTTGTCAGTAAACATTTCTCAGAAAGGTTTTCCTTTCTAACAGAAAGAATTATATTTCATCTAGAGCACTACCATTATCCTATACATCTGCAAAAATGTTGTTTTTCTAATCTTATTTTTGAGATAGAAAATAAAATCTTTAAAAGAATAGAATAAGAACTATTAGGAATTATTTTAAACACAGGCATGGCATTCTTCTTAGTCTATTCATTGTAAATATAAATATTAATTCCTTACTTCTTTGACTAATTTAAATTCTACTTTTATGAAATTTGTCTCTACACAGAATTAACATTATAGAAATTCATATTTTATATTTGTAGTCAAGTGGAAATGACCATAGTACTTCTCAGCAAAATCTTTTTTGGGGAGAAAGTACAAAAGTAAATTTTCTTTCCAGCGAAGTCATACCATTTCTTTAGCAATATCAGTGCACTTTCACTTAACCTACTTAGTCACACCAATTCTCAGTGTGAGTAAGTGAGAAAAAAAATATTTGATATATTTTTTGGTACCAGAACATTTCATGTTACGGTCATCATGGCTTTTCCTGTTCCCTTTAGCCTGCATTCATTGTTAAGGATGAATGAAGAAGTCTATTGAAGTTTAAAGACCATGTCTTCCTTGTATGATTTCCAATGTGACTGTGGACCTAAACTGTAAAGTTTCACAAAGGCTCTGAATCTGGCTTATTCATGTGCAGACAGCTGTGTACAAATAACACACAGAAAATGAAGTGGTTACAGTTATATACACCATACTTTATCCTGGTGAAATAATTTCAAACTAAGATGATTATGAACCATACTTTATCCTAATAAAATAATTTCAAGCTAAGATGAACATGAATACATTTTTGATAAGAGTATAAATATTTCCCAATTTTGTCTCCTTTCTGCTGCTGTATAATATAGAGACTCATGAATCCATGTAAAGAAATGGGTATTGCCTCTGAAAGACAGTCACTAAAACTTTATTATTCTAAAATCATGAGATGGTTAAGAGAAATAATTATATGCATGGAATTTTCAATCAAATAATATACACATACACACACAAAATGGTATAGTTGCATGTATACATATGTGTATATACATGTATAAACAATTATGCATGTGTATATGTATATATATTTATGCACACAATTGTAAATAACCGATAAATTGTAATTATTGACATTCCCCTTTTTTAATGAAAGAATTTTGTAGTCTTCCCATCATTTTTCAGAAAACCAGAAGAATATGTGGTACACATATTATGTCTTTAGAAAAAAACAGAACTTAAATGATTAAATGACAATATATTAGTTCACTTTACTTCTTCAAGCATGTAAATTCGCATTAGGAGATACTACATAATGGTAGCAAATGCAAAAGAGCCTTGTTTTGGTTGCCTTTGTTAAATTATCAGTCATGTTACCTTACATAGGTTAGTTATAAAATCTCTGTGCTACAGTTTCCTGATCCATAAAATGAGGATGCTATTATTTGTTCTGTCTCTCTCACAGAGTATATAGGAACATGAAAATTAATGTGTCCTTAGAAATTTTGAAGAAATCCTATAAATACTACAATATTATTACATTTTGTAATGAAACAAATGATACAACAGGAACAATAAATTCTTTATTCTATACATTCTCATGTACAAATTTCAGTGACTTCTTGAATATTTTCTTCTTTCTCTATAATATACATATTTATATTAATTTGGTTTCCTACATATTTCATTTAATTCAACAGATATTAACTGAGCACCTATTATAAACCAGTCCCTGAAATTGACTTTACAGAGATCATAAAATTAATAAGAAATATTGTCTGCCCTTAAGGAGCTTACAATCTCTGATTGAGTAAATAAAGCAAGGACCAAACGGTTGTAATATAAAGCAAACATATATTCCATAAAACAGATGCCAAAAAGTATTATGGATTTGAAGACAGGTATATGTCAGGCAAAAAAGGAAGCATTTGCATGAATGTTCAAGAATGTTCAGGACTTTTTTTTCATAAGAGGAAAAGCTAGAAGTCACTTCAATCAAGTGGAATAAAAGTATTATGGATTTGAAGACAGGTATATGTCAGGCAAAAAAGGAAGCATTTGCATGAATGTTCAAGAATGTTCAGGACTTTTTTTTCATAAGAGGAAAAGCTAGAAGTCACTTCAATCAAGTGGAATATAAAGATAAAAGGCAAATAATTTAGAAAGAGCAGATATATTTTAGTAATGGTGTAGTTTCCAGTACAATTATATATTTATCTGATAATGTATATTTGAAACATTTAAGAAAAGTTGTGGATACATACTTAGGTATTTGTGCCATAGCATACAATAGATAGACATCTAGGGTCCCTGAGCAGAGGACAAGGTATTTGAGGCTCCAGGCTTTTGTAAAGGAATGGAATTTTATTTAGGAAGACTAATTTGACAGGATTGTAGTGATGAGTTTTGGAATATGGGCTATAGTGTCAATGACATGATTTAGGATGCTTTTTTTTTATACTAGTCTAGACAGCATAAGGGAGTTTTAAAAAGGTTAAAAATGACCAAAATGTGGAGGCAATATTGATTAGGTTGAAAAGCAAGAAAAATGGAGGCCAAGAAGATTCTATGGGTTTTGAACATAGCCAAACATAATTGACAGGAAGAATGGTAGCATAATGGTGGCCTAATTAACCAAGATAGATAATTCAGGAGGAGAAGTTGGTTTTTAGGGATGAAGAGGAAGCTGATTTCTGATTTGGATTATAGAGTATACAATTCATCATAAATCTTGAGTGTATATAACAGTGCAGGTCTGGAGAATGAGGTCAATTTGGACATCACCATTGAAAGGAGGTTCTCATAGTGGATGGAATGGGAATAAAAAAAATGAACATAGACAATTGGAAAAATACTTATAATTAAAGATAGAAGGAATGAAAAAGAGGCATACAAGGCAATAATACTATCCAAAACAATCAGGAAAGCCAGCCAATGCAGTCACACATACCAAAGTGGGAAATTTCAAAATTGAAAGTGTGATAAACATTCTAAAAAAGAATACAATAAACGACGAGAATAAACCTTTGGGGAAGTTGTTAGATTTGCCATCTAAGTGATCGATGCTGGGGAGATGCAGTCATTGATTTTTGTTTGACAAATATTTCAGACCCTACTCCAAATAAAACCAAAAATAAATGGTAAGCAAAATAAATATGTCTTCTCTGGCTTCATAGAGCTCATAGCATATTAAGGAAAACTCGTAATAATCAAATACAGAAATATCAATTAAACTTTTGAGAAATGTTCTGAATGAAAATAGAGGGAATTTAGAATAGAGGAAATTGATTTGGTCTAAATGGTGAAGAAAGGATTCCCAGAGGAACAAATGTATAAGCTGAAACCAGGAAGGGAGTATGCAAAGCAGAAGAAGAGCTTATAGCGTTTCAGATGTTTGAAAAGCAGACACCAAGTCCCTGAGAATGGAGGGAGCATTTGAGGAAGCGAAGTAAGCCTCTGTGTCTGAAGTAACATGTGCAAGAGTAAGAATGGTAGGAAATTCATTCATCCCTTCATCTAAATTTGCTGAGTGTCCACTAAAGGTAATCCAATATCAGAGGTGCTGGGGAGAGCCCAGTGAGCAAGGGAGATGAGGCTGGATTGGTGAGAAGAAGATAGATCTTGCATGCTTTTTATGCTTCTTTAAGGGGTCTGATCTTTATTTGGTGATGGTTGGGAAGTCATTAAAGGGCTTTAAGTTCTTCTGTTAACACAAGATAATAACTAAAATAACAATAAATCTACTTGGAAAACTAGGTGTGTGGATATGTAGGAGGAAATATGGGAATTACCTATACTTTTGGTGTAATTCTTCTGTAAATGTAAATCTAAAACTTCTTTAAAAATAAAGTATAATATTACAAAAAGGGTATAAGCAAGAGTGTGTAATTTGTTTGTATTTTAAGATGATCACATTAGCTACAGTGTGGAAAAATGACAGGTTGGTAGGTTTAGATGTAGAGGGTTCTGATGAGAAGTGCTGTCATCTTCACAGGAGTTGATGGTAACTTGGTCTACGGTAGTGGCATTGGAGATGGAGGCAGGTAGATAAATTCAAGGTACACTCAGGAGGCAAATATCAACCACATTTGCAGATGGTTTCAATTCAGTGAAGTATGGGGGCGGCATCAAGGTTGATTGCCAAGTTTCTGGCTTAAATTGTAGAATGGATGTTGGCACCATCCAGACCTCAGGACTATCAGAGAAGCAGCAGGTCTTAATACACCAATGTAAAACAAAGGTTTGAAACTTTTGCTCAAAACTGATAGTGAAAATCATCAATTTAGCCACACAGTCTTCCTGTTTCTGATCAATAATATGCAGTGGTCAGATGTTTTGCCTAGATTAGCAATCTGTGTCCATGGAGTTCCTCTCTCTATGCTCAGCTAATTAGGATGGTGTTTGAATCTAAAGCACTGTCCTCATTAGTACATGTCCAAAGCAACAGAGCAAACCAGACCAGAAAGATGGAAAAAAAATGCATTCATTGTGATGGAGATTACTTTCAGTGTACTATTTTCCAGAACAAATAAATACAGTTGAGAGACTGTAAGTGAGTTCAACAAATAATTAGATGGAAGAGATGAAAGTGGAAAATAGTTTTAAAGAGCATGTGCATTATATTTTAACACACATTCTGCAAATATCTCAGGGCATGTAAACTCATTCCATTATTATTCATAATTAGTAAGTATATTATTATTTTTATTAACTTGATAACAAGATTTATACTTTTGTCCAACTGATATTTCCAACCTACACTTTGAAATAAGTATTTCTTACTAAGGCACATTTTGACTCTACATCCTTACTTGATTTCCTTTGTCAATGTGCTACATTAGTGATATTTTGCTTTTGATAATTATCCCATTTTCACTATCCCAGCACATATCTAAGACTTTACCAGGCAAACACAGTTCCCTTCACTGTGACATGCCTTCACATTTGAATGTCTAAAGCTGTATTTTCTAAGCCATCCAAATCTAGAAAATATCTACTTTTGAATAAGAGCAAGCCCAAAGAAAACCTTTCTCTACAAGGTGTCATTTCTTTCCTATCCTCTCCCCAGGCTTATTTTTTTCAGACTAGCAAAGTAGTATATGTTCAGAGTCAAAGGAAAAAAATTAAGAATCCAGAAATTAAGTGGAAAGTGAAACTTTGCTAAAACATGTTTCCCAGAAAGGGAGAATGTTAGCAGTTTTGGAAATATATATTTTCATATATATCAGCCTACAGCTATGTTATGTATTTTTTAACTAGCAATATATATTGGACATATTTTTATGTTAATATGTAAAGTTAGTGCCTAATTTTGAAAACAGTTTCTTGGTTCTCTCTTCTCTAAATAAAACATTGTCTTCATTTGGTTTTCTCAGAAGCAGTCCTTGAGAAAAGGCTTTCAGTGCGGTATTTTATTTGGAAAATCTGGTAGGGAAATGAGGAAGTGAGAAAGTGAAGGGAAGGCAGTCAGTAAAGAATGTGCTCTCAAGTCAGGGAGCATTGTGGGTAATGAGCTTTGTCCTACTGGGAAAATCTGGAAATGCACAGAACAGGAGCCTCAGAGTTATTCTCCTATGGGGCTAGAAAGCTAGAGTGTTTATGCATTGGTTGAGAGCTGCTGCTGTATGTTTGGAGGGGAAGAAGGCTAGTCGTTATATTTAATTTCTGGCACTTTTGACCTGCAGTGCATGGGTAGGCCCTGCCTGCTGAAAAAAATCTCTGATACAATTGGCAGTCTTCAGTGTTGTACTGTGGTGTTAAAGCAGGAGTGGACATGGGAAGAGCACAACCTAGTTTTATTTAATCATTCTCTCACTGATGGACATTTATATTGTTTCTAATTATTCACCATTATAAATTGCTATAATATCTTTATACATGATTATGTGCATGGTAGACATTATCTTCATGACATACATTGCTACAGGTGTAATTGTTGAGCAATTAAAATTTAAGACTGTAATCTTGGGTGTGTTTTGAGATATACAGAGCAAGTTTTCCACATATATTGTTTCCATGGAATGGTCAGAAAATAGCATATAACTTTAAAGCTAACATTTTAAATTTAGTTTTAATATGTAAAATATCTAAAATTGTTAAACCCATATATTTATTTTATACTCTCCATCATTGTTATGAGGAAATTTCAGTATTTTTAATTAAAAATATTTGCTTAACATTTGTCCAATTTTCCTTCTTAATATAAGGACAATATTTATTTTAAAAGAACAGGGAGGGAAAATCTTTGGAATTGAGGACTAGACAAAGAATTCTCAGAATTGAGAGAATTCCAAAGCATGATTCATGAAAGGAAAGAATGATAAATTTGATCTCATTAAATAAAAAAATGCTATAAAATACTATGTAAAGAAGATTAAAATACTGCAAGAAAATATTTTCACATCACACATCCAACAAATGACTTGTATGTAGAATAAGAGCTCTTCAAACTCAACAGTGAAAAAAAACACCAATAATCCAATTAGAAAGCAGGCAAGGGACAGTACTAGACATTTCATAGAAGAGAATATTCAGGTGACAAATAAGTACCTAAAATATTTCAAATTTATTAGCCATTAGGAAAGTGCAAATTAAAACTACAATGAGATATCACTACATACGTCTCAGAAACGCTAAAATAAAAAAATAGTGACAACTCAAGTTTTGAGTAGAAAGAGGAGAAATTGGTTCATTCATATATTGCCAGTGGGAATGAAAAACTGTACAGTCACTATGGAGAAATTTTGTCAGTTTCTTATAAAACTAAATATTCAACTTCCATATGACCTCTGGGCATTTATCCCAGAGAAATGGAAATTTATGTTCACACAAAAATGTGCACATGAATATACATAACAGCTTTATTTCTAATAGCCATAAATGGGAAACCAGCCATATGTCCTTCAATGAATGAATGACTAAACAAACTGTAGTACATTGATCCTATGCAATCTACTCAGCAACAAAAAGGAATACACTATTGATACATGCAAACACTTGAATAAATCTCTAGGGAGTAGTACTGAGTGGAAAAATCCATCCTAAAAGTTTATACTCTGTGTGATTCTATTCATATAACGTTCTTTAAAAATGACAAAGTTGTAGAAATGGAGAATAAATTAGTGGCTGCTAGGACGGGGGGAGAATGAGAAGGAGGCAAGTGAGTGTACTTAAGAGGATAATAGGAAAAGGATATCGGTGAAGATGGAATTGTTCTGTATCTTGACTGTGGTGGCATATACATAAACCTAGACGTGATAAAAATGCATACAACTAAATATACAAACTCACCTTCAAATGAGTAGAAGCAAAACTCAAGAACACGGTCAGTGGACTTTATCAATGCCAATACTCTGGTTGCAATAATGTCCTATAGTTTTGCAGGATGTTATCGTTGGGGGAACTGGGTAAAGGGTATATTATTTCTTTTTTTCGTTTTTCTAAATCCTTTTTCTATTATTTCTTAAAACTGCTTGTGAATCTATAATTATTTCAAATTTAAAAAGTTTAAAAAAGAACATTTCTGTCTAGAATGTAAACACATAAGTAAATATCAAGGCTAACTTTTGAAGAATGCCAAATTTGTGCTTATTCATTGAAAATTGTCTTTTTCTGATTTAATTTTTATATTCAAAATAAGCATGATAATTCAAAAGTTGTTTACATTATAGAGGAATGCCAGATAGCTTAATTCATTTGGGGGCTACTCCCTTTCCTGTCAGGCAAATAAGAATTTTAAAACATCTGAATCACTAAAATATTGTGGAAAATTCTCCCTTGTCTATCTTTATGACAAAAGAAAGAAAATGAAATGAATTAGTCATGAAAAAAAACTTTTAAAAATGTATCTTGCAATGACAGATATAGGCCATTTGATATCATCATATAACATGCAGAGCTGTATGGGAGAGAATGTGGTTTACAATGTGAACTATGCTCCACGCTTGGTGGCAAAGCCCCAAAATGTGTATATCTATTACAGTTGATGTGCCACACTAATGAAGAATATATATGTAGGAGGCTGTGGGTGGTGTGGGAGGTGGGCTTATGGGTACCCCTAAAATTTTTGTGTAACATTTATATAATCCATGTATCTTTTTAAAAAATTAATTAATTAAAAAATAAATTAAAAAAATATAAAAAAGAACATATCTTAAAAAGATAAGTTACTTTATTAAGCTAGTATTAAGAAAAACATCTCTCTTTTGCTAAATACTAGATATGAATTACCTTATCTAATTATCACAACATTATGAGATGGGTACTATTATTACTGCCCCAGATTTACAGGAAAACAAATACTCACGTGGTGTTTGTTATGCTTCTCTTTTATAATAGCCCTTTTTTCAGATAAGGGTACTGAGAGAGGTTTGGTAGCCAAGGGCCAGAGAGCAAGTAAATAAAAGAACTGGACAGTCTTGTCCTCACCTCTCTGCTATGTCTCCAAGGGCTCTAACAGGCAGAGATTTTAAACCATCTAATCAAGGTCATATAGCTACTAGCTGGTAAAATAGGGATTTGAATTCATGCTATTAGCCATTACACAGACCTTTCTCAAACTTTTTTCTTGAAATCATATGTATCAGAAGTATTTAGGAACCTTGTTTGAAAACCTAGGTCCTCTCCCCTTTACCCCAGCTCTATTGAATCAAAACCTTTGGGGCAAAGACTGTGGATTCTGTTATGTTCAACAGCCATTGCAGGTGATTTTCAATACCGTTAAAGTCTGAAACCCACTGCATTATAATATACCAAGCAGGTTTACTGTGAGTTTCAAATGAAATATATAGTATAATTATAAATGATGTCATATTTCATCAGTTCTAAGATTCATAAGTTTACTTTTTAATTTAACATTTTTGAATTAGCACTGCCTGTTACAGCTTTTGGTGTGTTCCAATCACAATTAAGGCAGAATATTTTTTTCTTCTTGGTGGTACATAAAATAATTTCTTAGATTTGATAAAGAATGGCAATTCCCTGGATCATACAATACAAAAGATATTGCTTGATAAATGTGGTTCTTTTTCATTCCCGGGTGACACTGTGAAAGGTGCCCATCTGCATGCTGCCATAGCCAGGGTGCTGGACACGGGACCAAACGCCAGACATCTTACCTAGACGCCGCCTACCGGCTGAGCGATCATGAGTAACCCAAAAGGTTGGAACCAATGAAAGGATTTGAGTGAAAACTTTGAAAACAGCCAATCATTACATAAACGGTGCTTGTGTATGTGTGAATGTATGTGTGCATGGGCCTGGAGCTGGATTCTTAGAGGAAGTAGAAATAATTTGACAATTGTTTGTTTCCAAACATGGCACGTGTGTAATATAACAGACATCAGGATTTTCAACTTTACCCTTTTTCTTTTTCCAAGAACAGAAAGCATATCAAAAAGTTTATGCACATGAATTCCTACCATGTGCTAGGCAATTGTTTAAGTGTTTTCAGAGATTATCTCATTTGAGCTTTCCAACAACCCTATAAAATAACATATTATTATTGACCAGATTATCCCTATTTCATAGGAAAGGAAACTGAATTTTAGGGACACTGATTAAGTTGACTAACACTACATGAGAAAGTGATGGAGTAGAGTACCAACTGAGGCAGTTGGAGAACAGAACCTGCCGGCTGAAGTACATCTCAAAATAAAATTCAGTCTAGACTAACCTTCATACTCTGGATCCACATCACACAGGAAGAAGAAAGTGGACAGAGAAGCCAAGATGTAAACATAACCCCTGCAAACTAAGGATGAGGAAGCAAGAGGAGCAGGTGGTAAAATATTTGTATATATATTTATTGCAATTCCTTTTCCAACTTGCTTGATCTAAATACTCTATTTTCATTTTCTTGCTTGTCTCTACATAATGCATTTTGTTATGAAAATCCTTTCCTTTCTCTTCTACTGATAAAAACACTTCAGTTTGATTAGTTTTTGTTTAAAGGCATTATCCAAATCTAGTTGTATTTCCCCTTGTCCGTGAAATCTGTTTATGTTTCTGTCCTAGAAGCTCTATCATTCTGTTCTTTGAATCTTTGCATGTATCTAACACTCTAATTTTCCTCTCACTCTACCTTCATTCTATGAATTGGGTGTGCAATCTGTATTTGTCCTAAAGAAAATTGAAAAGTGAATTTAATCTTTGAAATCCCATACCTCTCCTATTTGCATTCTTCTCCTTACTGTCCCTTAGTCCCTTCCAGTGGGTTCAGTGTTTCCTTGGACTATTTTTCAAGTTATTGCAAGAGGGGTATCTGATAACATATTACCCCAAAATATTAGTAATTAATATTTCCTAATATTAACTATTAATATTAATTTTAATATTAAATATCTCCTTTATTGGGTATGTTCACATACCTAAATGGAAAAAGCAACACTAAGCATGAAAGAATGGACTGCTGAGTGGGGAATTTCAGGCCCCAGTGGGGATTGTTAGTTTGGGAAAAATTCTCTTCCAGTACTCTTAGATCTCCCTTCATTGGAAAGGCCTTTTTGGTGCATGCAACATGCTAGATTTGTAGATAATGTTATAAAAAACTCTAAATGAATGAAAAGGAAAGAAGTGTTTTTATAATTAAAAAATTATAACAGGATGTGTACTACACTCACTTATTGAACAGTTATTGTGAGTCTGCTATGTGGTAGCACTGTATTGCCTTCTTTTACTTTGTAATCATTGGCCTATTGAATTATGTAATTTTTGGAAATTAAAACATATGGTATAAAGCAAAAATGAATTAAAATAGTAAAAATTAATAGTCCTTTTTTCAGCAGTTTCCAGTTTTGAAAATTAGTTTGCTTCTCATTATTTGGTTCCATTTGTAAGATTTTTGCTATATAAAATATCACCTATAACTACATAGCTTCTCATTTTTGTAACTTTTTTTTACAACTCAACTGTACATCTCTTTAAAAAATTTGCATGTTTAAATAAAGATACTATATTTCAACTTCAGTGGATGATTAGACCCCAAGAAATACACACAGATGCTTTCTATGGAAAAATAACAAACTCTAGAAAGGAGCTAAGACATCAAATTTAGATAGAGTTCATAAGAACACACTAATGTAAAAGTAAGCATAATATTCTATAATTAATACATTTTAGTTAAGGAATCTATGCAGTATTATTCTGATGTATGATGCTGTCATCTAATACAAAACATTCAGTCAGTCTCATTTTCTTTAGTTTAACCATTTTGTTTGCAAAATCACTGACAACATTATCCCCTTTATTAAGAAACATAATTGTTCTCTGCTAAACTAATAAGTGCCAGAAAATTGTGTTGCAAATGCTTAGACTGATGCTTCATTTGGATTGGCTTCTCATTTTTCTCAGTACATACGAGATATCTTCTGTCCATAAAATTTTATTGATTTCAACTGAAAGATGAAATTGCTTATTTCCTAGCTTCATAGAATAAGTCCTGTTCTAGATATGTAAATATAGCTCAAAATTATGGATACATTTTGTAACCATCTGCTAAGAATTGCAATTTACCTACCAAATTATAGATTCTATAGGGACTGTTGCAGATAAGTCCTTTCACTGGAGGAAGTTACAATTTCAATTGGGAAGCAAATATGCAAACAACCAAAGAATACCTGAGAGTAGTATAAGTGCTATAGGAATTTGGAATATGGATAAGGTCATTAATTTGACTAAGTTAAAATGGCTTATGGGGGCCGGCTGTAGCCCAGTGGATAGGGCGCTGGTTCACCACATGGGAGGCCCTGGGTTCGGTTCCCAGGGGCCTTTCTGATCAGGCAGACCGCCTTGAGAGGGCAAGCCGCCATTGGCAGTGCAGAGCCTCTATGGGCAGGGCAAAAAGCCGCCACGGTCAGGGCAAAGCCACCATGGGCAGGGCAAGTCGCCCACAAACAGAGCAGAGCCGCCCATGAGCAGAGCAGAGCCACCCGCGAGCGGGGCAAGCCGCCTGTGCGGTGAGCTGACTCGGCCGTTGCCGCAACGGGGAGAGACAAAGCAGACACAGAAGAACGCAAAAATGAACACAGCAAGAACAAGCAGAAAGGGGAGGATATGTAACAAAAAAAAAAAATAATAAAATAAATAGCTTATGAAAAATAAACAATAATTTAATATGTGGTTAAAGAACAGTTGGGGGTGGGGTAAACAAGGCTAATGAATCTGCTAATATTAATTGTACCAGCTTTACCAAAATTTCTTGAATCTATTTAGAGATATAATACCCATGATAAAGAGAAAATTAGGGGTCGGCTGTAGCTCAATTGGTAGGGTGCCGGTTTACCACATGGGAGGCCCCGGGTTCGGTTCCTGGGGCCTCCTTGAGAAAGCAGACCACCTTGAGAAGGCAAGCCGCCGTGGCAGGGCAAAGCCGCTGTGGGCAGGGCAAAAGCCACCGCGGGCAAGCCCCGGTGAGCAGGGCAAGCTGCCCGCGAGCAGTCAAGGCCACCATGCGGTGAGCTGACTCGGTGGGTCAGCACAATGGGGGGGAGACAAGCAGATACAGAAGAACGCAAAAAATGAACACAGCGAGAACAAGCAGAAAGGGAAGATATATAATTAAAAAAAGAGAGAGAAAATTAGACTAACTAAGCAACAGGGAAACAATGACAAGCAAGTTAATATTTTAGGATTACGTTTATACTTTGATACACTCAAATCATTGTCAGGCAATATTATTTGTTTTTTCCAGAAGATCCACATTTAGCCTACATTGCCCCATGCAAAATGTGATTAAAACTATTTTCCTGGATAGCATTTATGCCGTTAATCCACAATCAATTATTTTACATCAGGACTACTAAATTGAGTCATAATTCTTAAATCACAATCATTCAGGGAGATTTTAGTTCCTACTTGCTTAACACAATCTTATAAATGAGCCCTCACAAAGAATTTAAAAATCAACACATATCTTTAATGGTTTAATTGTGCTTCAATTCAGTGTGGAGTCTATAAAAGCTTTTATTACTAAGAGTAATGCTGACATTTTCATCTTAATTTGCAAATATAATTGGCATCCTAAATATCTTTTGCTTCTAACCTAAGTGCTTACTGACAGCAGAAATTTCCCCCAAACACTAATAGAGTATTTTACATAATTTCATTTATTGAAAAAATCCAAGGGAA
The DNA here is from genome assembly GCA_004027955.1 of Chaetophractus vellerosus. Taxonomy (NCBI): domain Eukaryota; kingdom Metazoa; phylum Chordata; class Mammalia; order Cingulata; family Chlamyphoridae; genus Chaetophractus; species Chaetophractus vellerosus. The sequence goes on from PVKH010001821.1 coordinate 13,227, forward strand.
AATAACATACAGCTATCTGAAACTATTTAGCAGAAGAAAAATTTCAAAAGGAAAAGTTAAATCTGAACTTTGAGATCTAAAATATAATTAATATTCAATATAAGTTTAACACAATGTATGCTTGATTAAACTTATACATTTAAATATACTGATGAGATTCAAGAAATAAAAATGATATCCTGGAAATCCAGGGAAACAATGAGAGCCATACAAAAAAAACCTGAAACTAACAAGCTAGTCCCTAATTCATAGAATTTCCCATCATTTTATTGAAAAATAAGAATACACTTTAGCTCATCTCATGGAAAATCAGTACAATTGAAATTAAATTCTATCAGTTGGAAATATTCCCTTGAGAAAAACTTTTCAGTTTCTATCCAGAGTTTAACCTGTGCCCTACTCAAAAGTTTAAACTCCAATTCCTTAATTTCAATATACTCAATGTGGATTCTGGGTAGTAAAATCACCACTCATAGTTTATTAAGCTTTAAATTAACACATGCCATTAGAGTAATCCATATACAAATATATGGACTATTAATCTTGCCCTAACTCTCAGCTCTTTTTTAAGTAGACATGACCATATAATGGACTGATTCTGAACTGACATATTTTATATTAAAATTTCAAGTCTTCAATTCTTGCTTTTTCCATATAATAACAACATATAAATTTTATGGATGTTCATCAAATAACTTATATCATATTTGAAAAAAGTTCTGATCATTTGGTAGTAGTTTTTCTCCTAATGAAAGAGAAAATTCCAGAGACATTGCTTTTTAAAAATAACCAATAAGAAAACTAATTAAACTGGTTAGCCATAAGGGGACATTGTAGGAAAGAAAATAGCTTGGGATTGAACCCTATGATTTTATTGTTTTCACAGAAAATGCAGTAACTCCTCATTGACATCAACTACCCAGTTGCAAGAAGAGTATACCTTCTGCCTTGTTGAGTCCCAGACGAAACAATAAGTAGTAGTCATCAACCAAGAAGCAAATGTATTTGGGGGTAAATTTTTTCTGGATTAAATCTCTGTTGAGTGGTCCTGATTTTTGAAAGGCACATTTAAAAAAAACATTTTAGGATAAAGAACATGCATTCAAAAGAATCCTTTGAAATCAGTCTATCAAAATCAGATTACTGTCACCATCTTTCAAACAAACAAGCAAAAGCAGATCATGAAAAATACCACAGTCAATTTCATATAGTCTTAGGTACAGAACTGAATCAATTCTTCTTCAAACATTTTATTGACAGATAAGTTTATTATAAAATCTTTAAAATTAAAATAAAATGCATGTTTGGTGTAAAGTTAGTACAGTTGTGATTCATATTTTATATTTTAAAATATAAAACTAAAGAATGGGATTATTTTTAATATTTATAACATGATGTAACCGAGTAGCTGGGTTGTAATTCTGATTATTATAATTACCATAATTCATTGCCATGCCAAAGTCAATTCTGTGATGTATGTGAAATGAAGTATCATTTGTTTACCCTACTGCATGACATTATGGTGTACCATGCATCTTTCAATTCTCTTAAAGGCCCATCTTCTGACTTATTAAGTACTGTGAATCACATAGAACCAGGAAACATTTAAAAACATGGATACATAACATATTATATTTCATTATGGAGCTAAAAATAGATAACAGGAAAAAAGAAAGCAGGGCTAAGTATGTAAGAGAAAATTAAGAGTAAAGAAAAGACAAAATGAAAGAGCTATGCTATTTTAAAACACTGCATAGTCAATGAGTATTTAATAAAAATCCTACAAATATGGTTGGGCATATTTTTCTTTTGGGGGCTGCTGAAAAGAGCAATATCAGGCATCATTTGGCACTTCTGGCAACTTGAGTGAATTTTGTCAATAGTGGTCTCATCAATTGTAAGATGCACTATTATTTTATGTATGAGTACACAGAAATGCTGCCAACTGTAATTAAAGTAGGCCTTGACTATAAAATGTATCCTGATTGCAGAACTGTTAAAATGTGAGGAAACAAGCATCTTAGAACCGATGAAATAGAGTAATGCTCCTAATTAATTGGGATCAATTACTAGTAGTAGGAGATTACATAGTATAATCTTTCTCCCAGAAAATTAAAAGCCCCATTGCCTGATGCCTTCTTATAAAAGGACAAAAAATACTGGCAACTAATTACACTCTAAATACAATATCCAAACAAAAAAAAAAAAGAAAAAAAGAAAGGAAGAAAGAAAAGGGAATATGTTGGTCAGTCAAACTCATAATAAATACAAAAAAAATTAGGAAAAGAGGAAGCAATTGACAAAATGTAAATGCTTTAAAGTTGTCATTATTATTACTAATATTAAAGAAGAGGTTACTTAGTACAATCTACATTTAGTTTATCCCAACCTTTTAAAATTTACTCTCAAATGAACCAACTGAATATTTGATCTGAAGTGAAAATCATGGATTCTAATTCTAAATTTGTTGGTTTACATAAATGATCCAGAACCCACTTGAGATATACATTTCATTTATTACCATCTCGTTAAATTGAACTTGCTTTGCACAACACCTTCTAATTGTTCCATTTTACTTTACATTCATCTGCAATTTCTCAAAATTTTAATCAAAATTAATTTTTCTAGTACCAGCCAGTTCTCATGAACTTCTGAAGCTTTGTATATTCTTACTGTTTGAAAGGCTAAGAAAAAACTTTAGTGTTTTATGAATGCTTACTTTGAGGATTGAAACTTCCACTTACAGTAATTTCTTTGTGCAGGGTTATTTAGGGAAAAAAGGAGATCTGGTTGTTTCTCTGGAAAGGATTCAAGGTATATTCAAAAATTCTGAAAATAGATTTTGTGGTTTCTTGTAAAAGCCTCACTCAAATCAACTTAAAGATCAAAGAAATAAGGTGGCAATGAATTATGCCTCTCCCTGGGTCTAAAACGTTTTTATTGATATTTTCAGCAACAAGAATGCAGAAAAATCGATTAAAAAGGGTGTTCTACTAATATAAGATAGTGAAGCGAAGTGGTTAGTGGCCACACCAAATGGAAGTCAGGTGAAGGGTGATTTAGCAAATTTTAAGCTGATTCATAGATATCATTTACTTGAATCTCTTCAGTTTGATAAAATAGATAGGTGACTTCAACTTTGAAAACTGCCCAATATGCCTAATTTGTTCAAATAAGTTATGAATCTCATTTGTTTATTCTGTTTATTTGAAAGGATTTGATTTAGCTCAATTCTATCACTACTTAGATATTCAGACTGGTCCCTTCCTCAACTGACTATGAAAATACACATTAAATTCTAAGTTCATATTTGTTTCATATTATACCTTCCAAGGTTTAACATTTTTGACATGTATGACAAATATGGGAGGATACATCAGGGAGTTCCTATTAAAATTTCTTCCTGCAGACACTAATGTATATAAAGCACTAAAGATTTACCCCCTGGAAACATGACCCATAAATTATATAACTAACTTAATTTTGGTGAAAAGTGAACATTGGTTAACAAAGACACATACTGCTTAACGTACCTTACCTGGAAAGAGGCTTTATTGAACAAAGCTGTAAAATTATCTTTTAAGCTGAATTACTGAATTTGCACAAACATTTCTACAGAATTTTTTTATTTTTAAAATCAAGCCTTGTCATTTTTCCACTACATTTTGTTGTGCTTTTTATAGTAATATTTGCAAATGTTATAATTTAATAATTATATCCCAATTACTTGCATAATCATTTTTTTTAATCCTAGGGTGCTGAAAGAACATATAATAATAATATTCTTCTTTAGACAAAAGTCTTTTTAAATGAAGTTAAAAGCTGAGATAATTTAAGGAAAAAGATATTCAAATTTTCATAACCAACAGGTTTAAGTGAAATTTACAATGCATTGGAAAACTGGCTGGTTAAAGGTATGGTTTGTCCTCAGGTAGCTCAAAATCATTTTTACAGGTTTTTGTTTTTTTGTAAAAGTGTTTTTTAATCTTGGTAAAATAATAAAATAATATTTCACAATTTGCACAGAGTCTGACTAAAGGGCAGAGGCATATTACCCTCAAGTGTTTAGAATAAAGCCAGATTTTCAGGCCCAGTTCCGCTGTAGAGTTTGTATGCACTGCAATCACAAACATTTTCTTGTTCCCTCTAAAGCTAGGGTCAATTTCATTTCAAATGGAGGTTAGAGTAAGAAATCACTTTTGTGTTTTACCACCTTCTGCGCTAAGTATTATCTTAACAACCTTTTGCTCTGGTTGACCCATTTAATAACCTGGAAGAAAAAATGTTGCTCCCATGTCTGGTCTCAATGGAAGTTATTTTCTAATGGACAATAAGCTGAAAGGCCATGGCTGTCTAGAAGGTTAAGCAACAAATGTCTTGTCTGCATGGGCTTACGCAGCAGCTTCGGTCCTTTCTTCTTCAGAAGCGGCTTTGTTGTCTTGCCTGTAATTTGCACGTTTTGGCTCTGTATTTTGTTTATAAAATAGTTTTACACAAACCACTCTCAGCAGTGCAAGCTTCTGAGTTGAAAATTATTCAGGCTTGTTTCATTGAAGGCACTTGGTTTCCATGGCAATTTATAAAAGATGGTGGTTTGGTTTCTTCATTGGAACAGATGACTTAGTTTGGGTGTTCAAGTGGCCGCAAGCAAACTCCGATAAGCCTGTGTAATATGTAAGCCCAGGTTTACCATCCTGGATAATAGTGCATGCAAAAAGAGACAGCATCTAGCTTAGCCATGGGAGGAGAAAAACAAAATAAAGGGGGGAGGGGGGGAGGGTAAAGTAGGTAGGAACATGAATGTTTTAAATTCTGAGTTTCAGATTATTCTCAAGGAAGGGTAACAGCCAAAGGTAAAAAGGTAAAAGGGCTTACATTTATTTAATTCTCTATGTAAAACCTTCCGAAAAGGAAAATAAACGCCAGCTCTTCACGTACCCTGTTTACAGTGAGGTTTTTGTTGGCAGGCCATTAGGTTTCCATGGTAACAAGCAAACTATTCATTTGAAACAAAACCAGCCATGACTTTGTGCTTTGACAAGGATTTCTATAGCTCTTTTTTTTTTTTTTGTTATTTGTTTTTTGTGTTTTTTTTTTTTTTCCAGAGTTCAACCAGATGACGCTGTAATCTTTTTAGCCACAGAAGCACCTGAAGGTCTCTTCTCTACTCAGGTCAAGATTATCTTTTATATGTAGCTTGGAATAAGTTATACTTCCATGATGTCTTTTTTATCCCCAGTGCTTAAAAAATTTTGTTTTTATTATTTTATTTTTGAGTCAGTAGTCAGTGGAGGAATCTTTGGTAGTTTGTTTTTTCAATGTCCATTTACAAAGACTCTTTCTTCATGCCAGTGCCTGGTGAATCTTTTATAGCCTCTGCCAGGATAAGGTCACCTTCGAGGACTTAAGATAGAGATGAGAACGATAACTGGAAAAAGCCATATATGTACTAAAATCCCAACAGCACCATCAACGGAATCTAAATAAATACCAAAAAAAAAAAAAAAGAGAGAGAGAGAGAGAGAGAGAGAGAGAGAGAAATGAGCATTTCCTGCAATCTCCAATACAACATTGGTAAAGAAAAATAACTTTGGAATATGGAAAACACTTGTAAAACATTTGTTTTCATTTTGTTTTATTTATAAGTTTCCTTTCTAGGCAAGTAAAAAGAAAAATGAGTTGAATAGTTAGACATTTGAGAAAATAAAAATATTTTCAAATTTTAAATTGATTAATATGCTGAAACACTTGTTCAGAAGATGTTTGGGTGGGTATGCTAGCAGCATTAGAACATTTTCAGAAATCCTAAAAGGTCCCTTTTTTCCCCCAGAATCCAAAAATGTTTAAGCTTGAAGATTGGGAGGAAAATGGATTTTGATGAAAACTAAGAAGGGATTGTTATGGGTAGAGAACTACAACCAATGGAATATTTATGTTTAGATCAGATTATTACTTTTAAACTGAGTAAATATCTCTTTCATGCAATGTTTAAAAATGTCATGAAATCCATTCTGACTTTTTAAAAATCCTTTCTACTAATCTGACTTGGGATTTCTACTCTAGGAAAAAAAAAAGCCTCATTTCAGGTGATACCTCTTAGAAGGTACACCTTACCTAGGAGGGCAAACAGGCATACCCAGTAATTCATTAGCCTGCTTTAAGTTACAGAATGGCTATCACCTGGGAGAGAGCTGGTATCTGGAAATATAGACATACAATCTCAGCTCTTGACAGTGTGTGCCATAGAACCATTTCCTGCCTTGGAAAGATTTGGGGTCTGGGAAGTTAGAAGAGCCTTTTTAACTTCAAGGCTGGTTTGTACTTAGAAATGTACAATCATATAACATTGAACATACACCATTTATCAAAATGAACCTAATAAATGACTGCTAAATAAATTGATAAAAATATAACAAAATTTCCCCATACCAAATAGAATGTTTTTGTTTAGTTAGGATTACTTCTTTCTCCTGATTCATAGTGGCTAGATAAAATTACCTCCAATACATATAGATATATCCTATTTAAAACAGCTACTCACTTCTCTGAATTTACCATTTTAAGAGGAAAATATTGATCATTAAAATGTTCTATTGTGAAATAATACAGTCCCTATGAAATTGGGGATACTCTTTCCACTTCTGTTTTTTCTCTAGGGAGTAAGGTATGCTTTCTTGTGTTTCTCTTTCAATCTATTGAAACTAACTTACAATATATTTAAGTTATTAAATTATCAAAATGTAAAATTCCCATATAAAATGTTAACTTACCTTCAGTTAATAATAATGGTGCTGCTATTGATTCATATTGTGAAATTCAGAAAAGAAATCCCATTCTCTTCTGAGGAAAATGCATGCTTTTCTGTATATTGGAAAAGCCTAGTTCTCTTGGTGGTAGCTACCAGTTTTCTAAAGCAAAATTAGCCAGACCCAGAAGGAAATTTTTAGTAAATCTGTTATTAGAAATGTTAAGTCTAATCAAAGGAAAGTGAAAACTATGATTAAAATGGCTCATTGTTATACACAATCTTAGCTTTTGTCTTTTGACAATGTTTCAAAATGGAGTCCATTCAGTTTGTAGGAACAATCACTGGGTAGTTGTTGACTTCCAACATCTAGACTGATATAATTTCTTACTAAAAAAACTAAATTAACAAAGACTCTGATTTACTCTAGACTTATCCAGTATGAAATTTCATGCTTCTTTTTATATGTGCTAAATAATTGACGTGTTTTTTTGACTAAGTTTAGCCTGATTGGTACATCCTTATATGACTGTAAAATTAAAGATACCAAATAGACCTGGGGAAATTCTCCAATTGGAAGAATTTTTATTCAGAATGATTTTGGTTTCTTAAAGTTCAGCAGGTAACATAGAGATGAGGACTTTAGGAAGCAGCCCACACAAGATTCTGATGCTTTTCTCATTATTTCTCATTTTTTATTTATATCTCCTCTTTGTAAAAAATGGGTCTCTGGTGAAAAATAAAATTTGCAGATACAATTAAACACTACATTTCAAACCAGGGTAAAAGCCAAGACACATATTACTAAAAAGATTGGGATGCTGATAGAAGGAGATTAATTATACCAGAAAATTAAGTTTACTCTATGACTTAATATACATCCTAAGATTCTTCATAATATTGAATCTGTTAAAAATGGTTGGCAAAATCGTAGAACTAAGAAATATATTCATAAATTGCTTAGGGCAATAAAAAGAGCTCTGGTTATATAAATGTGTATTGGGTATATGGATTCCCCAAACACTTTAATAAAAATTTAAACATTACTTACATAAATATAAATTAAAAGTAATATTAAAACTTTTTAGCTAAAAATCAAAGAGTGTTTGTCTAGGCCAAATTTGCCTACAAATGAAAATAATACTTTGATTTTAAAATAACTTCAAAATATTAGGGACTTGGATATAAGAAATTCATAAACAAGTCAACTAAAAATAAATTTGGTATTTTATTAGAATATATTAATATAATATTAGTTACTTTAGCATCACATCAAACCAATCCCAAGAAAAGACACTTACTCTTAGTTATTAAGTCTTCTTTTGCACATTCTCCTTCTGCAATTGACACATCATCAATGGCAATGTCTCCTTCTATGCCAGGACCTCGAATACCTTCAAAAATGAGCTACAAATATGAATGAAATAAATCTAAATATACATCTTTGGTTTACAGATCAATTTCCACTGAGAAAATGAGGAGACAAAGTTATCATTAATCTTTGTTTTTTTTTTTCTTGATGGTTTTCAAAATTGTTACTTATTAAATAAAAAAAAAAAAAACTTCTTGAAACCAATAATAGGATCTTCTTGCATAGCAGTAGTTTTCATATCAAAAGCTCTGTGTTCATTTAAAAAGAACTAAATAATTGAATAATATGGAAAAAAACTACTACAAATCCTATCAGTTTTCATTTTCAGGGGGAAATAAGAACTTTTATTTGAGCAGTCCTTCCATGAAATGGATTCCCTTCAATATTCCCTAAACATAGCTCATAATACTAGTTTTCCAGATTTTTTTTAAGGAACTCTCAGTTTTGGGTTCTTTATAGCAGTATTATGTTTGTGAAGCCCAGAGCAAGGGTTTACCACTCTGTGAAATTTCTTGATCTCTTGCAAACAGATTGAATAACTTCCTCATATCCACAATATTTGCCTTATGGGTACCACTTTTCTTTCACTTTTGACATCTACTTTTAAATACTTAAAGAAATGTATGGGTCTATTTATGTTCTGTGTCTACCGGGAGGCCTTCGAATTTCCAGTGACTGGAATCAGTGTTTGGCACTGACGCAAGTGTTGAAAGACTAGATGAATGAAATCAGATGCCTTTTATTACTAAATTCATGACATAAGCACAATTATAAGGACCAATAGCAAATTTTTATTATTTAATTTTTAACAAAGCCAGACTCTTTTAGAATCTTCCCTATAAGCTAAAACTTTTAAATCCTGTGTGTACTAAAAGATTATTTGGTAATCTAAGCATTTAGTTTATTATAAAGCAAGAAAAATGCCTACATGTTAAAAATTAAATGTTTAAGCTAAATTAAATATGTTGGCTTTCCAAAGAAAATTTTTTCTAATAAATAACTGTTTCCCACATCGAGAATTTTTGCATATTTTTATAGAATTTCTAGCCTTATTTTATCATAACATATAAAAGTGAAAATTTATTTTTTTAAATTTTTATTTTAGTAGTATATATACCACCCACCAAAAATTCCCCCCTTTTAACCACATTCAGGTATATAATTCAGTAGTGTTAATTCCATTCAAAATGTTGTGCTACCATCACTGTCATCCATTAGCAAAACTTTTCTATCATCCCTAACAGTAATTCTGTACCAGAAAAAAAAATTTTGTCAGTGCCAGCACTTTGTTTTTGTTTTTCCTTTAAAAGGTCTTAGGGCTCCTTAAAGACAAATTGGAGGTGATTTTCAGAGAAATTAGGTTACATTTGAGAAATTGATCCATTGTTCGCTGCTGTGCTACCATAATTCTTTTATTAATGGAAATGTCCAAGTAGTAAGCAGAGGCATTAGTTATAAAATTTGTATTATGTTTGTGTAACTTACTTAATTATAGTTCAGAAGACAGAATAATTTTCATGATTTTGATAGGAGGAAAGGTTTGAGAAGTTTTTATTATTATAATTAATTTGAAAAAAAAAGAATTAATTTGCATCAGGAGGATTGCCTACTTACCTGTATGGAATTAAGTATGTTTTCAAAGATTGTTCAAAGCCTTTTCTTTGAAAATCATATACAATATCCTGTATCACTGAAGCCAAAACAAAACGGCAGCCCAGAATTCAAATATACCAGACTAACTCAGCAGTTTTTGAATTCTCAAGCTCTCAGAATCAGCAAAGTAGTTATACTTTGGCTGCCTGGAAATAGTGACTTGCTTTTGACTAGGTGTGATGTTTGAGAACGTGTCTATGAAGTGGTTAAAAACATTCATAATTCTTGAAATCACAAGTACCCAAGAGTAAGGATTTAGAATAAAAAGTAAATGACATAAACATTCAAGAGTACTGAATATGGAAAACAGAAAATAATTTAGATGTCTGCAAAATATTCCACTTTATGATTGTAACATATTTATATATTTAAACATGTACACTTTTATTATAGCTAGACATTAATTTTCTTTGTTATTTGATCAAGTCTGAGACAAATACAGTTCATATAATTACCATACATATTTATAGCACATAATTTTTTATGGTCTTTAAAAACTGCCCCTATAAGTGAGAGGGCATTGCCTTATTCCTAACTAACAGTGGGTTTTTGAGTCATTTATGTGAATTTTCTTTCTTTTCTTTCTTTTTTTATGTGTGCCACTTAACTAGTATTAATGTTAAAATAAACCAGGGATTATTCCCGCCCCCATTCTTATTTTCAGTCTGGTGATGGTGAATCCTTTCTCCTGCAGTTATTAACAATGTGAATGGAATATTATCTTGGGGAGTGTCAGAACTCGAAGATTCCTACTGATTGTGAGTCTGGTTCCATAAAATCAAATACTTCTACTTCAGCAATAAAGCTAATAATTTGCTGGATGAAAGTGGAGTGGTGCTATCACGGAAGAACAAACTTTTCCTTTAAGCAGGAGTTTTAAAGTATTGAATGGGATACGTTTTTGATTTTTACCTCCAGGTCAAGTTTAATTCTGGAGTGAAGGGAGAATGAGAATGTTTTAGGCATGGCAAAAGGGAAATTCCTTTGAATTTTAAAAGATGTAAGTGGAAGGTGGGAAAGGAAAAGGAGATAACCCAGCTAGTAGAGTATAGCCATGAGAAAGATAAGGGGGTTGCATTTCCATATGTTTTGTGTGAGGTAGTACAATGTGGGTGAAGAGACTAATAACAGTACGAATGTTTGGCACCTGCTCATACTTGAAATTTAGCTAGATAAAGCTGAAGTTGTAAACTCTTCGTTGGGAAAGATGATGGAGAAAGAGGCTTGGGGTTACATAGAATTCCATTTTAGCTATGCAGACGTAAGTAGTTGATAAAATTATCCATAGTTTTTTTCTTATTTAAAGTACGTAATTATTTTCACCTAGTAACTTCTCATTACCTGGAGGCAGGAAGCAGTATAAAATGATGGGATTGTTTTTAAAAATTAAGATCTCATGTATAAATCATGAAAATCGTTCCTGAACTTTCCAAATACGCTTTCCCTTGTAAGCTGTATTCTAATTAGAATGATCCTTCCGTTGCTCAAAGCCTTTCAAAATTTATTTGGCTGTTGCCTTTAAAGTAATAAGCACTCCTCCTTTTCCTCTTAATTTCCTTTTTTCTTTCCTTCCTCTTGTCTCCCTGAGTAGCTTGATAAAAAAAACCACAAAAGTTGGAGTTAGTCTTGTGCTAAAGACAAAAAATCTCCAAGAAGAGAGGTTGTGAGGATTTTTGCCACCCATGGTTTGTAGCCAGATTGAGAAGGCATGTTGGGGATCTTTCTGTGGTAAACATCAGGAATAGAATGACTAATTTAATATGTGCTGCCTGCCTGCTAGTAATATGCTGACTGTAGGGTGCCATTGACTAAACAGGAAAAATACCAATCAACAGTTTAAATGTCGTATGTCCAGGGGCTGCCTATATCTAGAATATTCCTTTATGTGAATATGTCATTCAATAGTGGTCCTGGATGAATGAACGGCTACAGTAATAACAATGGTTGGCTGATTTGTAAATATATTATTTACATTTTACCCTCACAAGTACAGATAATACGTTTTGTCTTTGAATAAAGCAAAGCAGGGAATTAGTAGTTATTACAGAGATGGTAAGAAATATAATTTATGCCAATCAAAATCCTTGTACAGTTATAATTAACACTTTTAATATTTATTTGAACTTGTGATTATAGGGAATCCATTCCAATAGGCCAGAGAAATATTGCAGTCTTCTGCAGGGTCCTTATGGAACAGGAAGAAAGAGAAGGTCAAGTGCTGTATGTTTGTCTGTTTCCTTTTATTTCCTTAGCCATTTTACTGTTGAGAAAATATAGATTGTTTTTTTTAACTGGTCTTCAGTGTCACAAAGAAATCTTTATTGCCTTTTTCTGTTTATGTTTGGAATTCCAATAAATCATATCTTTGAATTATTGTAACTAAATTTTTAGATTCCATTAGACTCATAAATGGCTTCAGACTAAGATCTAGAGTGATTATTTTCCTTTATATTGCTTTTGATGTTTGGTAGAGTAAAGAAATAAAATGCATAGTTATTAAATTTAAAGTCTGTACCTTGACTAAACTTTCAAGTGTTTATAAAAATAAATCCTTGGTGACAAACATCTTTTTTCAAATATAAAGTTGTAAACTACAACCATCCATTACAACATGATGTATCTCAAATAAGAAAATATTATCTGTTTGCAAAGAAAAACTCTGAATTATATTCTCTTAGAGAAGAAAGATACTCTAGTTTAAGAAGTTAAATTATATGTCAATATGATTCTGACTCTACTATTACATTATAGAGATGAAACTATGTTATTTTCCTCTTCAGTACTTTTGAAATATGTTTGATTTAATTAAGAAGGAATTAACAGCATCTAGATACCACTGGAGAAAATGTTGAAGTTTATATCTCCTAATAGAGGAATCAGGTTATGGAAAACCTGTTCTTTACAAACAATTATCGTGATATTATTTAAAATTTTTCCACTAACTGAAATGAGAAATTTAAAATTTTAATGTTTTCACAGTCTGCAAATGATATTCTACAAACTCAGTATGTAAAGAAATACTGCACAATCAAAATATTAACTTCTGGTGAGTAAATTGAAATGGACATTCAAAAACTTTTATGTGGACATATTTGTTAGAATTACACCACAAAGAATTGTTTCAATTCATCAATTGACCGTTTGTTATCTACATTATAAAGCTTTAAAGCATATATATACATATAGACATAGATGTGGGAATATATATTGATGCTATTAAATCGTGCCTTCAAATATAATTTCTTAGTAAGAGAAAAATAGCTACATGCAGCACTAATGAATAAAAGTTGACAGTAAAATTAGATGGGGAATCAAAAAACAGAAGGTACTTCTGATGATCTGACTTCAATGTTCATGGAGTCTTTTGCAAACGTTCACAACATAGTTTCTTCCTGGCCAGCGATGAATCACTTTTGATCATTACTGCTAAGGCATATGGCAAAGCCTTAGTTTATTTTGAACTTGAACTTAGTTTGAAAGTTGACAGTTTATCACTTAGAATACACTTCAGAGGAAAAATAAATTTGAAAATAGACATTAGCATTACTAGTGTTACCTTTATTCTATTACTGGTTCAGGAAATAACTGGACTATCTTTAGCCATTCCAAGAGTGATTTGAAGAGAGGCAATATAATAGACGAGGTTTGTAGCCTTGGCTTTTTTCTCTTGGAAATTATTGTAAATATTAACAGTGAGTTTAACGTCACAATACTCTGCCAGTCCAATTACTGGGTTAAATGTCAATTGGTTATCAAAATTGCTAATCTCAATTAAGAAGGGATTTTGTATGTTGGCAAAGACAGAAAGAAATAGACCTCACATTCAGAAGCCATCATTACATTTATAAATTGCTCTGAGATTTGACTTAGAATGCCAGATATATAACTATATAAGCATGTAATGTCTACACTTGAGGACAATATTTTCTAGATTATCATCAATATTAGTTATATTAACAAAAAGGCAGCATGTTCCAATGAGAGCACTACAATCTCTTTTCCAGTCCATGTCCAGTGTTAAGTATTTGTGTGATGTATGGGACATTGTCTCAAAATCTATTTCAAAATCTTGGAAGGTGGAATGTAAGAGTAAAGAATGTGTAGAATCCCTTTGACCTTTAATTAAGAATAGTTAAGGCTGTATTTTGTGGATCATAATGTCTTTTTATACTTTTCTTTCTGGAAAACATTGGTAATATTCTAAGAAAATGCAAAACATTTAAAGGGATGGTTAAAAATTTCCCTTGTTTTAGGATGTAAAAGGTAAGTAACATTCTAAGAGTAATACTATATTAATTTTATTTTGTGGAAAATTAGCCCTAATTCTTTCAAATTCAGCAAAATAGATTTTCATCACAAGCACTGATCATGCTAAACTAACTCTAGAAAAAGAACCTCAAAAGAAATTTCAGTAACATTAAACTGCTATTTGCACTGAGAAGTACTACACAGTGATTTTCTTTTTTACGCTAAGCAAATCAATTGGAAATAATCAAACAAAGTGTTTTTCAAGTACTTATTCTTTTATTTTTTATTTTTATTTTTTAAAAAGGCTTATGGGGAGTGGATGTAGCTCAAGTGGTTGAGCGCCTGCTTCCCATGTAAATAGGTCCTGAGTTTGGTCCCTTGTACCTCCTAAAAACAAACAAACAAAAAAACAAAAAAACAACTCTTATAGGGGAGTGGATGTAGCTCAGCAGTTGAGTGACTGCTTCCTATGTGTGAGGTCCTGGGTTCAATCCCCAGTACCTCCTAAAAACAAACAAACAAAAAAGGCTTATTGATCAAACTGATTAAAAGACATGCAACTCCAAACAAAACAGTATTAGTGATTCAGAGGATCGAGATCAGTTACATTTCATTTAAAATCTAAGAGGTAAGAGATATGCCTTCCACTTGAATTAAAGACATTCTAAAATGATACAGAACTATATTTGAATAAATATTCAAACTTCTTACAACTTAATTTATATGGTACTATATTTTGTACAGTGGTTAAAGTGCTTTCCTGTAGGCACCAAATACCAAAGCAAGAACTTTTGAACAACTTGATAAGGTATAGGTAAGGTATAAATGATTTTGAGTGAAAAATCTTTTATCTAGAAAAAAATCAAAGCAACAAAATATTCAAATCAAAACAATACAAAAACAAAAATATAGGGTGGGAGTATATAGGTGTTTTCACGTTTCCTCAAAGAATCAAGTTTTATGAAATATAAGTCCTGAGTCACTGGATTTAGAAATATGTTAGGGAAAGAAAGAACATAGAGATGCAAACTAAAAATATGATTTTATTTATCCTTATTTTCTATTGGTCACTTACATAGCTTAGAAAAGCATTGATTCAAAGTGTTTGCTATTTTACTTTATTATTTTATTTTATTTTATTATTTTTATTATTATTTTTTTTTACTTGTTTCCAGCCCAAACAGTAACAGAGCCATATTTATCTTCCCACTTAAAACAAACCAATAACTGGACAAAACATATGAAACAACATTTTTTCAGGGCACCAGATCTTTGGTAATGAGGACAGGGATGCTTGACAGATGGGAAGCAAACAAGGTGAGCCCTATGATTGCTTTAGTACTACCTTGAGAGTGTTTGTAAGTCAGGGTGCAAGTAGAGTGAGCCAAGGTGGAGCCTGGTAGAAAGCCTTAGTTTAAGAGGTGGAACTGAGAGTCCAAGGAAACCAAAGCAGCTAGAATTTGCAGGCAGAACATCAGAAAATAGAAGATAACAGTGGGAGAATGAGATCTGCAGAAGTTTCCCCTTATGTGTTCAGCAGAGTACTGCTCAAAACATAAATGTGAGGAAACTACCTAAGATCTGGAAACAATATAAGAATGATTTAAGGTAATATTGGCCAGCCTGCACAAACTGGAAATAGTGCATGCTCCCACTAGCCAAACTAGAAAAACTCATAATTCATGGGGCATTGGGTAGAGTACACTGAAGAATCTTGTCTCAGTAGTGAGGAATAACTAACCCTAGACTAAACATCTAACAAATCTTAAAAGCAAGAGCAAAAAGGATCAAACT
>PVKH010001822.1:0-21505 GCA_004027955.1 Chaetophractus vellerosus
CCACTCATAGCAAAAACAAGAGCTTCAAAACTCTACAATCACAACACATGCCACCACAGGTTGCTTCCCTCAATCTCCCTGTGCCAATCACCTCCATCCAAGGTCTGCTCATTTTCTTTGCTCCTTGAGGCCAAAACCATTCTAGGAGCTTAAAAACCAGTAAGGTTTTATGATGTATTGTTAAACACGGTGGCCTAGGCAGGACTCGGGAGGCCTTGTTTCTCAGCTCAGCTCCTCTACTAAGTGGCTAAAATGTCATGGCAAGAGTTATTTGATGGAGAAGACTGTGGGAAGATGGACCAGGGAACTCCAGGATTCAGTCCTCCTACCAAAACAACTATTAAACAGGCAGGAACTGTCTGAAACAACTATTCTGAAACTCCAGAGACCAGAAGAACACTGTACAGCATGCAGGGAAGAGTGGCAGGGGGGAGTGGGTGTAGCTCAGTGGTTTGAGCACCTTCTTCCCACGTACAAGATCCCGGGTTTGAACCCCAGTACCTCCTTTAAAAAAAAAAAAAGTGGCAGGAAGAGGCTGATAAATCATGGTAAAGAACAATAAATTGCTCTCTCTGTGCTGTGGCTACCTGCACCCACCCCCAACTCTAGCAGCATGCCGCTGTAGGGCCCAGCCCCTGGATAGTTTGCAGGTGACAGAAGGGAAATGAAAATCCTCATCTCCAAGACCAGGGGTGGGCACAGCTGATCACTGCTCATGGCTTTTAGTAGCAACTTTGGATGGCTGGGGACCCGGCTCTGAGCGGCCCCTGTTTCAACCCACCCCAGACAGGGTCGGAGCGGGCCACTGCTTCAACCAGCCCCTGACAGGGGCCACAGCAGAGGGGAATTAAAGATGCTATGCTTCCACAGGACTGCAAGGAATAGTTAGTAGAGGGGACGCATCTGCTGACAGGCCAGGGAAGTTCAGCCTTGGAGAGTTAAGGAAGAAGTTCTAGGCAACCCTTCTGATCCCCTCCCCAGGGCACGTTGGAGCCGTCTGCACCCCTGTTTCAGCTGGGTAAGGCTAACTTGAAAAAAGTCCTTTCCAGTGTGCCCCTCTTCCCAGAACTTGCCTTCCAGGCAAAAGAAAGGAGTTTAAGAAACTATATAGGTGGACAATTTGGGGCAACAGCTTGCTGGCTTCAAATACTTGGGAGAGGGAAGTCTGTCTCCTGAGAAACAGAGGGGACAGCCAAACTCACGTAAACAGGAGAACTACAAAACAGCTAATAAGCAAGAGCTCAGGACAAGACAGAGGCCAAGAGAGACAGGGAAAACCATGCATACAGCATTCACCTTAGGCAGCCCTTCCTGATAGGAGGGCTGAAGCTCAAGAAAGTCACTGTCTTATCACAAGTTGGTTACAAAATCAAGAAACAGACATCATAGGAAAAAATCTCAGAGTTAACATTTTAAAATATTAAACTGTACAGTGTGCAAAATAAGAGTACAAGACAAACAAAGATACAGGAAACGGTGGCACACCCAAAAGAAGAAGATAAAAATCCATAAGGGAAGCAGATGTGGCTCAAACGATTGAGCCCCCGCCTACCAATGGGAGGTCCTGAGTTTGGTTCCCGGGGCCTCCTGGAGAAGATGAGCTGGCATGACGGGCAAGTACGGCAAGCTGATGCAACAAGATGACACAATAAAGAGACACAAAGAGGAAAGACAATGAGAGACAACAAAAGCAGGGAGCTGAGGTGGCTCAAGTGATTGAGCGCCTCTATTCCACATGGGAGGTCCCAGGTTCCGTTCCCAGTGCCTCCTAAACAGAAGACAAGCAGACACGGAAAGCACGTAGCAAATGGACACAGAGAGCAGACAGCAAGCGTAAACAAGGGGGGTGGGGAATAAAATAAATCTTTTAAAAACCATATGAGGGAAATACTGACAGCTTTGAAGGGAGCAATAGATGGTTCTACAAAATAGTAGAAGACCTTAATACATCACTTTCAATAATGGATAGAACATTTAGTCAGAAGAACAAAATGCAATGAAATTTAAGCCTTCAATGATACTCATAACCAACTAGACCTAACAGACAAATATAGAATACTATACCAAACAAAAAGATAGGCCATATGCTGGATCATGAAAAAAGTCTCAGTAAAATTAAAGGTATTGAAATCATACAATGCCTAATCTCCAATCACAATAACAAAGGAGAAAGGGGAAATTCACAGATATGTGGAAATAAAACAACATACTCTTAAACAACCAAAGGATTAAAGATGAAATCCGAAGCAAAACTAGGAAATACCTTGAGGTGAATGAACATGAAAATACAACATACCAAAACTTAAGGGATGCAGTGAAGGCAGTGCTGAGAGGGAAATTTATAGCTCTATAGCCTTAAATTTAAAAAGAAGAAAGACTTCAAATCAGAGACCTAACCTCAAAACTGGAAGAACTTGAAAAAGAAGAGCAAACTAAACCCACAACAAACAGCAGGAAGAAAAGAACAAAGATTAGAGCAGAGATAAATGAAATAGAGAGCAAAAAACAACAGAGAGAATCAACAAAACCAAAACTTGGTTTTCTGAAAAGATCAATAAAATCAACAAACCTTTAGCTAAGACTGACATTACTACTGACCCCACTGAAATAAAAAAAGACTATACGAGGATACTATGAACAACTATATGCCAATGAACTAGATAATCTAGATGAAATGGACAAATTCTTAGAAACATACCAACTACTTACATTGACTCAGAAAGAAATAGATCTCAACAAACCAATTAGTAAAGAGACTGAATTAGGAAAAAAAAACCACCAATCATCTAAATTGACGCAGAAAAATCATTTGACAAAATACAGCATCTTCTCTTAAGAAAAGCACCTGGAACACTAGAACTAGAAGGAAACTTCCTCAACATGATAAAGGGCATATGTGAAAAGCCCACAACTAATATCTACTGAATGGTGAAAGACTGAAAGCTTTCCCTCTAAGATCAGAAACAAGACAAGGATGCCCACTGTCACCACTGTAATCAACAATGTCAAAACAAAACAAAACAAAACAAAACAACATTGTACTGGAGGTTCTTACCAGAGCATTTAGGCAAGGAAAAGAAATCAAAGGCACCCAAACTGGAAAAGAAGAAGTAAAACTTTCCCTATTTGCAGATGACATGATCCTATATGCAGAAAATAAAAAAAACCCAAAGCTCTCAGAGATAAATGAATTCAGCAAAGTGGTGAGATACAAAAGCAACACCCCAAAATCAGTAGTGTTTATATACGTAAGCAATGAACAATCAGAACAAGAAATCAAGAAAAAAATCCATCACAATAGCAACTAAGAATCAAATATCTAGGAATAAATCTAACCAAGGATATAAAGGATTTATATATGGAAAACTACAAAACATTGCTAAAAAAAAAAAAATCAAAGATGACCTAAAAAAAATGGAAGGATATTCCATGATGTGTTGGAAGACTAAATATCATTATGGTATCAATCCTACCCAAAGCAATTTATAGATTCAATGCAATCCCAATCAAAGACCAACAACCTTCTCTGCAGAAATGGAAAAAGCCAGTCATCAAATTTATATGGGGGCCAGCCGTATAGCCCAGTGGATAGGGCGCCGGTATACCACATGGGAGGCCCCGGGTTCGGTTCCCGGGGACCTCTCCTAGCGGGCAGATCGCCTTGAGAAGGGCAAGCCGCCATGGGCGGGCAGAGCCACCATGGGCAGGGCAAAAAGCTGCCACGGACAGGGCAAAGCCGCCACGGGCAGGGCAGGTCACCCGCGAACGGAGCGCAGCCGCCCACCAGCGGGGCAAAGCCGCCTGCGCGGTGACCGGTCTTGGCGCGTCGCTGCAATGAGGGGGAGACAAAGCGGACAGAGAGGAACACAAGAATGGACACACAGCAAGAGGAAGCAGAAAGGGGGGGAGGGGAATGTAATAAATAAATTTAAAAAATAAATTAAAAAAAAATTTATATGGAAGGCAAGGGGCCCCAAATAGGTAAAGCCATCTTGAAAAAGAAAAATAAAGTTGGAAGACTCACACTTCCTCAACTTAACAACAAAAAGACAACCTAATTAATGATTGGGCAAAAGATTTTAACAACTTCTCTGCAAAGGTATACAAATTGCCAGAAAGCACATGAAAAGATGTTCAACATCATTAGCCATCAAGGAAATGCAAATCAAAACCACAATGAGATACCATTTCACACCCTTTAGAATGGCTGTTATTAAAAAAATACAGGGGACTTTTGGGAAAATGGAGGTTTAGAGAGGCAGAGGGATCACTTCTCTCCCAGAATAAATAGCTAAAGGACAGGCAGAGGCTGTCTGGGGCTCAGGTCACCAGGAGAAGGCAAGACACCACCCAGAAGAGAGAGGGGCAAAGGAAAGGGGTCTCAGCTGACTGAAAAGTCCTGTAAGTAGAGCTGCAAAAGCAGCAGCGGGCACCCTTCCCCCCACATACGGAGTAGGTAAAAAGATAGCAAAAATAGGAGATGACATATGATAACCAGAGGATAAAATGGCTGAAGTAATGCCTTTACAGTAATAACACTGAATGTTAATGGAGTAAACTCCCCAAACAAAAGACATAGGCTGGCACAATGGATAAGAAAACATGAGTCACCCATATGCTGTCTGCAGGAGACTCACCCTAGACCTAAGGAAGCAAAGAGAGTGAAAACGAAAGGTTGGAAAAAGACATTTCACGCAAATAGTAACCAAAAGAGAATAGGAGCAGCTATGCTGGCATCAGACAAAACAGACTTTAAATGAAAAAAAAGTGATTAGAGATACAGAAGACCATTATAGATTATTAGAAGGGACAATCCACCAGGAAGGAGTAACAGCCCTAAAGATCTATGTACCTTAACTAGGGTGGCCCAAAATACACAAGGCAAATTCTGGCAAAACCGAATGGAGAAACAGAAGTCTCTACGATAATAGTTGGGAAATCAACACATCACTCACATCAGTAAATAGAACAACTAGACAGAAGATCAGCAAGGAAACAGAGAACCTGCACAACATGATAAATGAGTTGGACCTGACATACATATTTGATTTGATTTGGGGTGCAGAACATGCTCCCCAAATCAGCAAGTTATATATTTTTCTGAAGTGCTCATGGATCTTTCTCCAGGGTAGATCATATGTTGGGCCACAACACCCTCTCAATAAATTCAAGAATACTGAAATTCTACAAAGCGCCTATTTTGATCATAATGGTACAAAGCTGGAAATCAATAATAGGCAGGAAAAGGAGAAATTCACAAATATATGGAGGCTAAACACCACACTGCTAAACAATCAGTGGGTCAAAGAAGAAATTGCAAGATAAATTAGTAGATATCTCGAGATGAATGAAAATGAGAACATGACATATCAAAACTTTTAGGAGGGAGCAGATGTGGCTCAAGCCTTTGTGACCCATCCTTGTGAGGAGGTAAAGAAGAATCCAATTCGACCTGTTTGTGTAAAAAATACTGATCCCAGGGAGCAGATATAGCCCAAGTGATTGAGCGCCTGCTTCCCACATGGGAAGTCCCGGGTTCAGTTCCCAGTGCCTCCTGAAAACACAAAAACAGCAAAACAAATGAAAAAAACAACACAGGGAAGTAGATGTGGCTCGATGGTTGAGTGGCAGCTTTCCACATACGAGGTCCCGGGTTCAATCCCCAGCCCACCATACCTAAAAAAAAACAAAAACGTATGGGAGGGGAGTAGATGAGGCTCAAGCGGTTGAGCGCCTGCTTCCCACATGGGAGGTCCCAGGTTCAGTCCCCGGTGCCTCCTAGAAACAAACAAACAAACAACAGGCAAACAAACAAACAATAGGCAAACAAACTGGGGAGCCACCAAAGGGAATCGATGTGGCTTAGAGGTTGAGCACCGGCTTCTTGCATACAAGGTCCCAGGTTTAATCCCCTGCCCCAGAATCTAAAAAAGAAAGAAAGAAAAACTTATGGGATACAATGTAGGCAGTGCTGAGAAGGAAATTTATAGCTCTAAATGCCTATTTTAAAAAGAAGAAAGAGCTAAAAAATCAAACAACTAACTGAACATCTGGAGAAACTAGAAAAAGAACAGCAAACCAATCCCAAAGCAAGCAGAAAGAAAGAATTAACAAAGATATAAATAAATGAAATTGAGAACAAAAAAACAATAGAGAAAATCTACAAAACCAGAACCTGGTTCTCCGAGAAAAATCAATAAAATATATTCAACAAACCCTTAGCAAGACTAACAAAGGAAAAAAAAGAGAGATGCAAAAATTAAAGCCAGGGATGAAAAGGGGGATATTACGACTGACCCCACAGAAATAAAAAGGATCATAAGAGGGTATTATGAGAAACTGTATGCCAACAAATTATAGACAACCTAGATGAAATGGACAAATTCCTAGAAATGCACAACCAACCAAAGAGATTGAATCAGTCCTCAAAAATCTTCCAAAAAAATAAAAGTCCAGGACCAGATGGCTTCACAGGTGAATTCTACCAAACATTCCAAGAAGAATTAATGCCAATCCTGTTTAAACTCTTCCAAAAAATTGAAAAGCAGGGAAAACTACCCAACACATTTTATGAAGCCAATATCACCCTAATACCCAAGCCAGATATATAAGAAAATTACAGATCAATTTCTCTAATGAACATAGATGTAAAAATTCTCAACAAAATATTTGCAAATCGAATCCAACAGCATATAAAAACCATTATGCATCACAATCAAGTGGGTTTTATTCCTGGTATGCAAAGGTGGTTCCACATAAGATCAATTAATAAAATAAACCACATTAACAAATCAAAGGGAAAAACCCCACATAATCATTTTGATTGATGCAGAAAAGGCATCTCACAAAATCCAGCATCCTGTATTGATAAAAGTGCTTCAAAAAATAGCTATAGAAGAAAAGTTCCTCAACCTAATAAAGGGCATATATGAAAATCCCACAGTCAATATCATACTCAATGGGGAGAGGTTGAAAGCTTTCCCTCTAAGATCAGGAACAAGACAATGTTAAATGTTATTTAACATTGTGCTGGAAGTTCTAGCTAGAACAATTAAACAAGAAAAAGAAATAAAAAGCATCCATATTGTAAAAGAGGAAATAAAACTTGCTATTTGCAGAAGACATGATCCTATATTTAGAAAATCCCAAAATATCTACAACATAGCTACTTGAGCTAATAAATGAGTTTCAGCAAAGTGGCAGGATACAGTATCAATATGCAAAACTCAGTAGCATTTCTATATACTAGTAATGAGCAAGCTGAGGAGGAAATCAAGAAAAAAATTCCATTTACAAGAGCAACAAAAAGACTCAAATATCTAGGAATTAATTTAACCAGGTATGTAAAGGATCTGTATTCAGAAAACTACAAAACACTGCTAAAAGAAATCAAAGAAGACCTAAACAAATGAAAGGACATTCTGTGTTCACGGATTGGAAGACTAAACATCGTGAAGATGTCAATTTGACCCAAAACTGATTCATAGATTCAATGCAATACCAATCAAAATTCCAACAGCCTACTTGACATAAATAGAAAAGTCAATTACCAAATTCATTTGGAAGAGAAAGGGACCCCGAACAGCCAAAAACATCCTAAAAAAGAGGAGCAAAGTTGGAGGACTCACACTCCCTGACCCTGAAGCATATTACAGAGACCCTGTAGTAACTGAGGGACTCTTAAACCTTACACCCAAAGCATGAGCAACAAAAGAAAAAATACATAAACGGGACCGCCTCAAAATTAAACACTTCTGCACCTGAAAGAACTCTGTGAAGAGAGTAAAAAGGCAGCCTATTCAAAGAGAGAATATATTTGGAAATCACACATCTGACAAGGGTCTAAAATCCATGATATATAAAGAGATCCTACAACTCAACAATAAAAAGACAAATGACCCGATTAAAAAATGGGCAAAAGACCTGAATAGACATTTTTCTAGAGAAGAAGCACAAATGGTGAAAAAACACATGAAAAAATGCTCAGCATCTCTGGCTATTAGGGAAATGCAAATCAAAGCTACAATGATATATCATTTCACACCTACTAGAATGGCCACTATGAACAAAACAGAAAACTACAAGTGTTGGAGGATGTAGAGTGATAGAAACGTTTATTCACTACTGGTGGGGATGTAGAATGCTGCAGCCACTGTGGAAGTCTGTTTGGCAGTTCCTAAGGAAGTTAGAGAGATCTATCATGTGACTCGGCAACCGCTACTAGGTATATACCCAGAAGAAGTGACAGCAGTGCCATGAACAGACATCTGCACATTGATGTTCATAGCGACATTATTCACCATTGCCAAAAGATGGAAACAACCCAGGTGTCCATCAACTGATGAAAAGGATAAGCAAACTGTGGTATATACACATGATGGAATATTTTTCAACTGTAAGAAGAAATGAAGTTGTGAAGCATATGACAACGTGGATGAACCTGGAGGACATTATGTTGAGTGAAGCAAGCCAGGCACAAAAGGACAAATATTGTATGACTTTAATATTATGAACTAAATATAGTGAGCAAACTCATGGAGTTAACAGCCAGGCTATAAGTCACCAGAGAAAAGAATGTGGTTAGAGAATGGAAAGCTGAGATTTAATCTGCAGAGAATTGGTAAAAAGTTGTTTGTAAATGTTTAGAAATGAACAGAGGTTTAATCTGTATGGAATTGGTAAAAAGTTGTTTGTAAATAGTAATGAATAGAAATGATGAAAGCATTGTAATTAGTAGTGGTAACATATGGGTATGATAGTGATTTATTCTTTGTTTTGTTTTGGATTTTTTGAGTAATGAAAATGCCCCAGTATTAATTGAAGTGATGAATGCACAGCTCAGTGATTATACCAAATGCCACTGATTGTACCCTTTAGATAAACTATGGTTTGGGGGGGGGGAAAAATAGGATGGGTTGGGGGAAAAATACACCCAATGTAAGATACGGACTATAGTTAGTAGTAATACTTTGACGATGCGCTTTCATAATTTATTATAAATGTTTCCCGACAAGGCAAATTGTGGCAGTTTGAGAATATTTATGAATCGCTAAGAGAGAGATTATGTTTGTAAACCGGTCTTTTCCTCTGGGTGTGATACCCTTTGATTGTATTACATTCAAAAGTTTTAAGTTTACTTGATTAAATCAATTTAGGGCTTTTGATTCAGCCATGTCAGTAGGGCATGACTCAGAGTTGAGTCCCCATCCCCTTGGTGGGCCGATATAAACAGACACTCAAGAAGACACATGGGAAGAGAGAGAACTCCATCGATGCCAGAGGACAGAATGCTCAAACAGCTAAAGCTCAGGGAGAGAGAAGCCATTTGCCTGATAGTTTGCAGCTGAAGAGAACAGAGCAGCTGATAAGGCCTGGAAAGAAACCAAGCCCTATGCCAGACTAATATAGGAAGCCCTGAGAGACGAGCCCTATGCCAGCCTACAGCTGAGATTGGAAGAAACTGGGCCCATGGAGCCTTAATAGGAAGAAGGAAGAAGAGAACAGGCAGAGATAACCCACCATCTTGCTTTAACATGTGGCAGCTGACTTTGGTGAGAAAGCATCCTTGAGTTGGACTCTTTAGTGCCTCATAACTGTAAGCTTTTACCCCAAATAAATACCCTTATAAAAGCCAAAAGATTTTTGGTACTTTGCATCAGCACCCCTTTGGCTGACTAATCCACAAGGTATTTGTGGTAAGGTGATGTATGGGAGCCCTATAGGATGTTAGTCCTGTATGATGTTATAGACACTTATAGTTTAGGTATGTTCATACATAAATGAAGTACTTCAATAAATAGCTTTTAAATTAAAAAAAAAAAAGGAAAATAAGTGTTGAAGAGGATGAGGAGCAGTAGGAACACTCATTCATTACTGGCGGGAATGTAAAATGGTGCAGCCACTTGTGGAAGACAGTTTGGTGGTTTCTCGGAAGCTAAGTGTAGAACTGTCCTATAACTCAGCAATCCCACTACTAGGTATACACTGAAAAGTATTGAAAGCAGGGACTCAAAGAGATATTTGCACACCGATGTTCAGAATGGCATTATTCACAACTGCCAAAAGGTGGAAGCAACCCAAGTATTCATCAAGTGACAAATGGCTAAACAAAATGTGTATATATATCCAATGGAATATTATTCAGTCATAAAAAGGAATGAAGTCCTGATACATGGAAATCATGGATCAACCTTGAAGACACCATGTTGAGTGAAATAAACGAGACACAAAAGGACAAATATTGTATGATCTCACTGATTTGAAATAATTAGAATAAGCAAACTCATAGAGTCAGAATCTAGAACACAGGTTACCAGGAGAAGGGGATGGGGATAGGAAACAGCAAGTTAAGGCTTAAAATTGTAAAGGATTCCTATTTAGAATGATGGTAATGTTTTGGTAATGGATAATGGCAATGTAAGCATAATACTGTGGACATAATTAAGAGCATTGAAATATATATATCTGAATGTGATTACAAGGGGGAAATGTTAGATTGTAAATATGGAAACAATAAAAATAAATATTTTAAAATCCATGGGATACATTATACAGTGAACCCTAAATTAAACCATGGCCTATAGTTAATAGTACAATTATAAAAATGTGCTATCATCGATTGCCTCAAATATTCCACACCAATGCAAGTTAATAATAGGCTGGTATATAGGAACCCTGTATTTCATGATTGTTATGTAAACCCACAACTTCTTCAATAAAGGAAAAAGAAGGGTTAGTTGACATCCCAAGCCTGTTTTTCCCTCACCTGTAAAATGAGCAAGTCTGTGATCACTAAGGTCTAAAGAGACTAAGGATTATTTCACTTAGACTATGAAGATACTTCTGTATATGTATCTTAAATCCTAGTAAAGTGCCCTAACAAGGACGGAGTCTCAGGGCTCATTTGAACACTAAGAAGACAAATCAAAGAGTTAAGAGTTCAGATCCCACAACACAAATTTAAAGGGCCAAGCTAAGCCCTAGGTAGTGGCTCCACAACCCCCACAGCAACAGTGGAAGATTTCTAAGGACTGCCGATACAAAGTACCAGAAATAGGTTAGCTTTTATAAAGGGGATTTATTTGGGGTAAAAGCTTTCAGTTCCAAGGCCGTGAAAAGTCCAACTCAAGCACCATAAGAAGTGCTTTCTCACCAAAGTCAGCTGCCACGTGTTGAAGCAAGATGGCCGCTGATCTCTGCCCAGGTCTCAGACTTGCCCTCCAGGCTCACCATCTCTTGGAGCTCAGTTCCTGGAGCTCAGCTGTGAGCAACCTGACATAGGACTTGTCTCTTTCCGGGCCTCCTTGATCACTCTTGGCTGCCCTTTCTTCCCAAGTTCAGCTGCAAGCTATCAGGTCAATGGCTCATCTCTCCCTGGGCCTCAGCTCTTTGAGCCTCTTGGGGGCTTCTCTCCTTGAAGCTCAGCTGTGGGCGAAACTGGAGTCCTTTCTTTCACATAGCAAGATCAAATATGGAGGCTTCCTTTATTTGTTTCTGTCTATGTGTCCCAGACCCAGCCAGAGGGCAGAAATCCAAGCTGGTTCACATCTCACTGAAGTGGTCCAATCAAAAGCCCTACAGTGATCTTATCAAGTGTTCTAATCAAAAGCCCCCTCAACTGAATTTAATGCAATCAAAGGATATCACACCCACAGGAATAGTTTAAAAACATAATCTTTCTCTTTTAAGGACACATAAAATAATCTCAAATTGCCATAGTTGCTCTGAGACAACTACTTCCATTTCTCTTGCCAACCCCATTGTGTGCGGGAGTCCCCTGGGGCTGGTTACTCTACCTGAGTAAAACAGAAAGGAATGGAGGCCAGAGGGCAGCGGTAGATGTGGTGGCGAGAGCATGGCTGTTCACTGTAGAATCCCAGGCTGTCCTAAGCCCCAAGCTGTCCTAAATCCCAGCATCTGTACTCACATACCCCCTCTTCTAGGGCCCCAGGAGTCCATGCTATCAGGAAGTGGTGCAACAGGGCAAAGTACCACATACAGGCAGCCACTAGAGTAGGGCCAGGTCCTGGGCAGAGCACCCCAGCCACAAAGGAGCAGAGAAACCAAAGGCTGGTGCAGTGACACAAGATGGGGAGTCAAGATGTTCCCTGTCCTCATCCCATGGTTACTTTCTCCACCTTGTCCTTTTCACCTTCGATGTTTTCCCTATCATTTGGGTCCTTCCCATCACCTAACAGCAGTTTCTGTGCCCTTCTCTCTTCTTAGAGGCTTTCCCTTTTCCAGTAGCTTTCTCCCTCTCCTTTTTATATTCATCCTAATTTTCCCTCTTCATGATTATAATCAAATGTCTTCCTTTCTAAGACTAAGCCCTGATCATTAATTCATTTTCTGTTCTTTTTGGGTAACTGCTGAGGCCCCTGTTGTGCTGGTATTACAAGTTGTCATCACTGCTTCCTACTGTTTTAAGATAGTCCCATGGATTCAGGTGTTCCATCAACCTTCAAAACTTGATTGTTATTGTAAAAAAGAAAGTTTTACTTTGGAAGAAAGAGGTAAATTTTTCCCAGTTTGATTTTTTTTAATATAGGTTTATTTTTATTTATTTATTCCCTCCCCTGCCCCTTGTTTTTTTTCACTGGCTGTCTTGCTCTCTGTGTCTGCTTGTCTTCTCGTCTTCTCTTTAGGAGGCACTGGGAACCAATCCTGAGACCTCGATGCAGGACAGAGGTGCTCAATCACTTTAGCCACCTCAGCTCCCTGGTTTGTTGTCTCTCTCATTGTCTCTCCTCTTTGTCTCTTTTTGTTGCGCCAGCTCTCTGTGCAGGCCAGCTTGCTTTCACCAGGAGGCTCCAGGAAGCAAACCCAGGACCTCCCATATGGTAGACGGGAGCCCAATCTCTTGAGCCACATCCGCTTCCCCCAGTTTGATATTTCATACATGGTTATATTGTGTACATTAATTCAGTATCTTATGTTGTCATTATCCCTTAAATGTCCTGATGATCTCTAGATACTAAAAGTTAAACCTCTATCTAAATCTCAGAGGAAGACACAAATCTTCAAAGTTTTCACATTAGATTACTTAGAAAAATAATAAGATCTAAATTAGTTTATAATAATGTTCAGATTGTTAAAGTAGAAAGTAAACTCTCCAAGTATGGACAATACTGGCTTCATCAAGAGACTGATTGGCAAGGTACGACTAACATCTATGCAAAATTTCTGCCCTGGTCTTCCTCTACCACCAGCCTCAGGTGGGCCATTAGTTATCTTAGATGACCACAAATCTTATCCAGAAGGACCATCCAAAGGAAATAAGGCAGAATGGAAGGCTCTAAATAATTACAAACCCCTTAATTCAGCTCCCAGTAACTCTTTTGGTGAATTTTTTTAAGGATTTCACACAAAACACTTGCTCTAAAATGAAGATTTGAAGATTGTCTATTTGTTGTTTTTTTCTTTTATTCTCTCATCTTTGGATAGTGCCATACTTTGCCCCTCTATAAATTCAGGAAGTGTGATGTCAGTCAAGATTGGGCATGCACATGCGGCAGCAAACACCTTCCTAGCAGAGTCTCAATTTCCCACAACGAAAATACAATTTTTTTTTTTGCTTTAAAAAAATTTTTTTTTATCTACAAATGTATTTTGAATACAGTGTCACAGCATTCACTTAACAGTGACTTAGTAGTGTGAAAAACAAAGGAATTAAAAAATATATAATTACATGTCCCTGTGACACCATGCTGTGGGGTATGAGGCATTCATATTCTGAATCAAGCAATAAAGTACAAATGGTTCTGTATAGAGCAATGTGACTTTTACAAATGTAACCTGCAGAATCAAAGACCACATAATCAAAATTAAAATTAAAAACAAAATCAAAGCAAATACATAAGCCTGCCACAAAAGAAACTTAGTATAAAGTAGACAAAGAACTGTCCATTAAGAAACTTAGTGACTGGGGCCAGCTGTAGCCCAGTGGAAAGGGCGGCGGTTCACCACATGGGAGGCCCCGAGTTCGGTTTCCAGGAACCTCTCCGAGCGGGCAGACCGCCTGAGAATGGAGCAAAAGCCGCCCGGGAATGGAAGCAGAGCCTCCCACAAGCGGGGTAAGCTGCCTGCGCAGTGAGCTGACTCGGCGCGTCGCCACAGCAGGGGGAGACAAAGCAGACACAGAAGAACACAAAAAATGAACACGCAGCAAGAGCAAGCAGAAAGGGGAGGGATACATAACCAAAAAAAAAAAAAAAAGAAAGAAAGAAAGAAAGAAACTTAGTGACTTAAATACCAAAATCTCTAATTTCACCATCTCATCTAAAATGTAGTCCACGGCACAGATCCCAAGAATAATGCTCACAACATTCCACTGTCTAATCCCCCACTGCATAGATTCTCAAATAGAATAAAAAGAAATTTCCATTTGCTAGCAACGCATTTAAGCTAACATGATACTAAGTACTGAAGAGTGAAAGGCCATCTAAATACAATGCAGTAAATGTTCACTTTTTCTCTCTTGTAAATATTGTTTGTTCTTCTGGATTCTGGGGTTGTGGACCTTAGCTAATGTAAAAAGCTCCAGGAAGAAAAAGTAAATGGGTTATTGGAATAGATATCTGTTCCTTTATTGAGCATTTATTACGGTTCAATTTCCTAGTGCAAGTTCCAGCTTCTGTTGGATCACAGGAATGAATGAGGCACTTGATGAAAATCCCTACCCAGGCTCCACCCCTAAGAGACTGATTTTTGGGGTTTGGAGTGGAGACTGTGAAACAGTCTTTTTAACAAACGTCCCAGGAAACTCTGAGGGTCAAACAAGCTTGAAAAGCATCGTTCTCAAGACATCTTTGGCCCTCTCTCAATGTTCACCTTTAGTCAGTTGTCAAGATCTGGTGTCCATCTCCATCACCTGGAGGACAGAGAGGAGCAAAAGCCATATTTGAACTGCAAATAGTGGCAGGGTGAGGAATGGGCAGCCAGCCAGTGAAAATCCATATCTCACGGATGAAGCGGTACTACCGTTTAGTTACAAGCCTTTTGGCATGTAACGTCCCTTTTATAAAATGTTAAGTATTTGCCCAAAGTCTAACAATCCGTCAGCAGAGCTTCTAGGGAAGAGACCTTTCCACAACCCTATACAGCTTACCAAACATTCTGCAAGTTTTAATAGGCTCCTGAAAGGCACAGAGAGCAACAGATTTCAAAAGATAACAAATAATGCACCTTTTTGAAAACTTGATATGTGTGGCTGTGAAGAGAGGTGGCCATGAAGTTACAGTCAAACAGTCAAGTATGAAGGAGGAAACCAAATGGTGGGGCAACAACCCTTTCACAACACTAGTGAAGAACAAGGAATCTTGGAAGCAGAAGTTCAAGTTCTTTACTGGATAACTGTGAGACTACAATCAGATAATTAAAGTATGTAGAAGTATAGGATTTTGCGGAGCGGATGTAGCTCAGGATTGAGTGCCTGCTTCGCATGTATGAGGTCCCCAGGTTCGGTCCCTGGTACCTCCTTAAAAAAAAAAGCATAGTACTTTGTAAATTGTAAAATTCACTAAAAAGGGAATAACTCACAACAGTATTCATGGAGGGGCATTTTAGCTAATGCAAGAACTCTGAATCTTGCCTACACATTAAAATGACCTGGGAAACTTTTCAATATCCTGATGTAGCCGAGACAAACGAAATAAAAATTTGGGGGAAGTGAGGCCCAGGGATATATATATATATATATTTCGAGGTACCAGGGCCAGAAATAGAACCCAGGACCCTTGTATGTGGGAAGCCGGCTCTCAACCCGAGTCATATCGGCTCCCCCTGAGTTGGTTTTCCCATTTGTTTGCTTGTTTTTTGGTTTTTAGGAGGCATTGGGAACTGAACCCATGACCTCCCATGTGGGAAGCAGGCACTCAGTCGCTTGAGCCACATCCGTTCCCTGGGATCAGTATTTTTTACACAAACAGGTAGAGATGGATTCTTCTTTACCTCCTCACAAGGATGAGTCACAAAGGACAGGCCACTTGAAAGTCAGAGTTTAAGAGGGAGGAAAAGAAAAATTTGGTGATGCAATAATGTGATTCATTTGACCTATTACTGGAGGTGTGCATTTTATATCCGCTGCAAGTGTGGGGTTCTAAGTATATTATCAGATTATGGATCAAGTTCTCAATGTTACAGCCTCTATAATTTCAATAATAAAGGAGCTCAACAATTCTATTATGACACCCAACAAAAGACCACAAGGATATACTGGAGCACAGAACCTCATTATTTATGGCTTATAAACATAGAGTTTATGACTGAAGCAATCTGTTTTCTAGATGTAGAAGTATTAAGAAAAAATTTTAAAAGGTAGGGAGGAGACAAGATAGAGCTCAATGTTCACATATGTGTGAATGCAAGTTAAATAAATATCTGCACCCAGCAATTTCCCATTTCTAAGGGCAAATCACAATTACAAGGGCATACAATCTTTTAGAATTCCTCCTTCTAATCTACAACTGTAAAACTCCATTTAAATAAAGTGATGGAAATCAAGATTTGGGCCTCCAGCCAAACAAACCATATTACATGAAATAAAGGACAGATACTCTTCTCAAGGTTGTGCCAGCAGTTATTTTAAAAAAAAAAGAAAAGAAAGAAAGAAAGAAAAAAGTGACTTCAACCAGAGTCGGGAGTTTTTATTTATAACATACTATATTATCATCCAATAGAAGAAACACTAGACGTAGAAAATACTCTTTCAGCTGTCTCCATTGCATCGTGGATTTAATTGTGATTCATTCGTTTATAAGTTTTTGAGCATCTATTTTGTCCAAGGCTTTTTTGCTCAGGTACCTTTGGAGGCCACAATTAAAGATCCAAGGGAAAGGCTCAGAAGGATGAGTGCTGCCTGAGGGGGAGGAAGGAAAGAATTTCTGGCGGTGAAGTCTAGAAGGCACCAAGGCAGTAAGAGGTGATAAACCTCATCAACATATACTTACTCTGAACATGTGCCTACCCAACTCCTTAGAGTGCTACACAGCTTCATAATATTCGCAAATAACTCCTGACCAAGGAAAGCCGCAGCGAGTGGGGACATCCCTAGCCTGCATCGCTGCTACTAATTCTGGAGGGAACTTCCTTTCAGCCAGTCCCTGAAGACTGGCCACTTCCTGCCAGGAGCACTTAGCACAGACGCATCTCCAGGAGACAGAGAGGTTCCTGATTCTCCTTGTGGCACTGAGTAAGCTGAGGAAGCGGGGAAGGGGAAGACAGTTCATCTCCCTCAGACTCCAGGTCTCTCTTCAACACAAATACAAACATAAAGGGGACAAGAAATAAAAGGGACAGGTTTTTCAATTCTGACAGTGACCTGACATTGTAACATTGACATTATTCCTGCCCAACAGTATCTAGCAAATCATAAGCAGGACAAAATAAAAGGGCAGGGCCTTTTATTAAAATTTATTAATTTTATTAATTTCATTCCATTTTTCCATTTTTTGGAAGGCCCACTAAGGTAGGCAAAAAGCATAAATTTTTAGGAGTTGGTCAATCTATAATGATTGTAGACAGGGATAGCTTAGTTGTCTAGACCTATGGGCCTCAACGTTTTTGGACTGCAGAGCACTTCAGAATGGCAAAAGTACCTGGGCTACCTCTTCCTAACAACTGTTTCTCTGAATATAAGTGATCCACCACAAACCCTAAGAGCCAGAACGATGGTAAAGCAATTTTTCCAGAGTGCTACAGTGAGATATGAAGCCTAGATCAGACTTTAGATACAAGAACTGAAAACATATGTCCACACAAAATCTTGTACAAGAATGTTCATAGCATTATCCATAGTAGACAAAATGTTTATCAGCTGATGAATGGGTAAACAAAATATGGTATATCCATAAAATGGATTATTCAGCCATAAAAAGAAATAAAGTATGACACACTACAAGGCAGATAAACCTTGAAAACTATGTTATGTTTAAGAAGCCAGACTCAAAAGGCCACATATTGTAAGATTCCGTTTATAAGAAATGCCCAGAATAGGCAAATCTATGAAGGAAGTAGGTTAATGGTTGCCAGGGCATGGGAGAAGGAGGGATGGGGGAATGGGAATTGACTGCTAATGGGTCCAGAGTTTCTTTTGGGGATGATAAAAATGCTCTGGAATTAGGCACTAGTGAAGGTTGAACAATTCTGTGAATATACTGAAAACTAGTTGTAGCAGTTTGACAGTTTGATGTAATTACGAATTCCAAAAATAGATATTGGATTATGCTTGTAAACTGGTCTGTTAATCTGGGCATGGTTAAGTTATGAATAAGGCGTTGACTGGGCCACGTCAATAGGGCGTTGAGCCCCAGCCCTTGGTGGGTGCGGTCTCGAAGATAAAAGACATGGCAAAGGACAGTGTTGGTGCAGTTTTGAGTTGGAGTTGTGATGCGGAGTCTTGAGCCGGAGCCCCGGGAAATAGCGTACAGAGGAGCATGGTCATGAGGAAAGAGAGAAGGCCCTGGAAAGAGAAGCAAGCCATTTGCCTGATAGTCTACAGCTTGCCTTGTGGCACAAAGCAAGCCTGAGCCCATAGAGAGACAAGCCCTGGGAAAAGAGGAACCCAAGAAGCCTGAACCCTGGCAAACGGCAGCCGTCTTGCTCCAACACGTGGCAACAGACTTTGGTGAAGGAAGAAACTTATGCTTTATGACCTGGTAACTGTAAGCTTCTACCCCAAATACATATCCTTTATAAAAACCAACCAATTTCTGGTATTTTGCATCAGCACTCCTTCGGCTGACTAATACACCAGTGAATTGTACACTGCACAACTCTGTGAATATACTGAAAACCAGTGAACTGTACACGTTAAAAGGGTGAATTTTACAGTTGTGAATTGTATCTCAATAAAGCTGTCATTAAAAAAAAAAAAAAAGGACAAAGAAAGGCCCAGGAACTACTCCAGATCAAAGGAGACTAGAATGAAACATGACAAGTAAATGTAATATATAATCCTCTACTTGAGCCTGCATTGGAGGAAAAAAATGCCACAAAGAACAGAACTGGCATACAAATGGTGGAGTGAATAGAGGTTTAAATCAATGTTAGCTATACCGAGGTTGGCATCTGTGTTATGGGTAGGAGAATGCCCTTGTCCTCTGAAGATCTGTTGAAGTGCTTAGGGAGAGGGCCACAATGTATGCAACTTACCCTCAAATGGTTCAGAAAAATGTATCATGTGTATATATGTGAAAAGAAAACAAATAATTAAGCAAAACAAAGTGTTAAAAGTGGAAGTTCTTCATTTATTTTTTCAGTAAGTTGAAAATTATTTCCAAAAAGTTAAAGATAAAATACACATACACTGTGATCCAGAAATTCTACTCCAATAACTTGTCCGATAGAAATACTTGCTGATGAGTCATATGGTGAGTGTATGTTTAACTTTATAGGAAACTGCCAAACTGCTTTCCAAACTAGCTATACCATTTTCCTTTCCCACCAGAAATGTCTGAAAGTTCCACGTTGCATCTTGGCCAGAACTTGGTATTGTTGGATTTTTTTTTTTTTTTTGTGCTTCTGCCACTCTACTAGGTGTTTCATCTTATCTTGCTGTGGTTTTAATTCACATTTCCCTAAGGACTGTTGCACACCCATCCTTTCATGTACTTCTTTGCCATATGTACATCTTCTCTAGTCTTCTCTAGTGAAATGTCCTCAAATCTTTTGCCCTTAATTGTTACTGCATTGCTTGTTTTCTTGTTTTGTGTATAGTCTATATATTCTGGATACAAATCCTGTGTCACATACGTGGTTAGAAAATATTTTCTCCCAACTTATGCCTTGTCTTTTCATTCTCATAAAACTGTATTTCAAAGAGCAAAAGTTTTTAATCTTGATAAAATCCAATTTATCCTTTTTTTCTCTCTCTCTCCTTTTACAGATCAAGCTTTTGGTGTCATATTTAAGAACTTGCTGCCTAACCCAAGTCACAAAGATTTTCTCCTATGATTTCTTCTAAAAGTTTTATAGTTATGTTTTACATTTAGGAGTATGATCCATTTTGAGTTAATTTTTGTAATTTTTGTTGTGAGGTTCATTTTTTTTGCAATTGGAGGTCCAATTGCTTTGGAATTTTGTTTTTGTTTGTTTTTAAAGATTTTATTTATTTATTCCCCACCCCCTCACTGTTTGTGCTCGCTGTCTGCTCTCTGTGTCCATTTGCTATGTGCTGTGTCTGCTTGTCTTCTCTTTAGGAGGCACCAGCAGCCGAACTCAGGACCTCCCATGTGGAAGAGAGGCACTCAATCACTTGAGCTACCTCAGCTCCCCTTGTTGTTGTTGTTGTGTCTCTCATTGTCTTTCCTCTTTTGTGTCTCCACCAAATTGCTTTACGCCATATCAAAAATCAATTGACTCTATTTTTGTGGGTTAATATCTGGACTCCATTCTGTCCCATTACAGCAGGTTTTGAAATTAGGTATTGGTGATCCCTCCATGTTCTTTTTGAGAATTGTTTTGGTGATTCTAGTTCCTTTTCCTTTCCACATAAAATTTTTTTTTTAAGATTTATTTTTTTATTATACATCCCCCCCTTTTTGCTTGTTCTTGCTGTGTTCATTTTTTCTCTGCGTTCCTCTGTGTTTGCTTGTCTCCTCCTGCTGGGGTGGCCTGCCGAGTCAGTTCACCAGCGCGGCGGCCGTGGAGCTTGCCTTTTTGCCAGCAGCAGCGTGTCCCGCCGCGGCGGCATGCCCCGCCCACGTTGGCTTGCCTTCTCGAGGCAGTCCGCCCAGTCGAGGAGGCCCAGGGACCGAACCCGGGGCCTCCCATGTGGTAAACCGGCGCCCTACCAACTGGGCTATACAGCCGGCCCCTCCACATAAATTTTAAAATCAACTTGATATTTACAGAAAGTCTTCCTAGGACTTTGACTGGGATTGTGTTGAATCTACAGATCACAGTATTAAGCCTTCCGACCTATACTGAATATGACACCTCTCTCTATTTATTTAAGTCTTCTTTGAAGGCTTTCATTAGTGTTTTGTAGTTTTCAGCATAAAGATCCCACGCATATTTTGCTAAATTATTCCTAAGTATTTTGTTTTTTGGTGATTATAAATGGGGGATTTTTAATTTTGAATTCCAACTGTTTATTGCTAATATATAGATATGCAATTGAGTTTTGTATACTAACCTTGTATCCTTTGACCTTATTAACTCACTCTTAGTTTTAGAATTGTAAATTCCTTGGGATGTCATATGTAGACAATCATGACATCTACAAACAGAGACTGTTTCATTTCTTCCTTTACAATCTATATGCTTTTATTTCTTTTTCCTGCCTTACTGCACTGGCCAGAACCTCCAGTGCAATGGTGGGTAGGAGTGGTGAAAACAGATATCTTTGCCTTGTCCCCCAATTTATTAATAGCATCCAATCCTTTACCACCAAATTTACTTTTTGATTCTAATATTTATTTGTAGATTCTTTTGGTCACACAATCATGACAGGCATTTTTTTCTTCCTGTTCAGTCCTTTTATATTTTATTTACTTTTATTACCTTA
>PVKH010001823.1:0-23617 GCA_004027955.1 Chaetophractus vellerosus
GAACTATATCGGGTATGGGGGGGGGGGGCGGGGGTGAGAGAAGATTAAAAGGGAAAGAAAGGCCACAGAAGCTAAGAAAATAGTTTAAAGAAAGGGAAGCAGAGAACACAATAAAATATGGACTGGGCATAAGTCCATCCACGGGCCCAAAAGCTTGGAGAGTTTTTTAGCATCCCATGTTGAACACATCTGAAACCACTAATTTTATTTATGGTAATGGTTCATTCATTACTGAAAGATCAGAATGCAGGTGCTTAACATACATTTTATTTATGGCAATAGTTCATTACTAAAAGATCAGAATGCAGGTGCTTAACATATACCAGTATTCATTACAGATGAGAAGGCAGCCTGGTTCCACATAACTGTAACCATGGAAATGCTGCCATTTCCATGCCAGTCCACCTATGAATTGGTCCTTTCTTACCCTTTGCATCTCATCTCTCCTAATTCAGCTTCTCAGCAACAGCAAATTGTCAATGGTTCTCTGAACAAAACATATCAATTCATGTGGCCCATCTGGCCTTGAATGTCTCCTTCTACTCTCAACACATAACCTAATTCCTCCCTATCTTTTAGATCTCCATCTGCCATTGGCAAATGAGCTAACATGCTTCACAAAGATCTGCGTCCAAGGACTCATCACTGGTCAGTGGCAGAGCCAGAATTTGAACCTAAGCATTCTAGCTCCACAGTCTATATTCTAATCACTTGGCTATCCTGCCTCTGTTATTACGAGATTGATCCTTATTTCTCTATGTATACGATGTTCTTAACTGTCTTGGTAAGCCTTTATGTTCAATGAAATGCAAGGGTTGGCTATGTGTTTCTCCATAACTATGAAATCTATAATATCAAGTATGAATCATAAATATCAAATCTTACTGAAAATTACAAAATCTCTTCTAAAAATATCTTTGTTGCTACTTAATTTTTACAAAATACATAAATGTAACTGGCAAACCTAGAATACAGTAGGATTTATCTATGATGAGAAAAGCATCTTAGAATCTAATGAAAACCCTTGGAAATTTGAATATTATATGATACTAAATTATACTATGATTATTTTAGAGGTCGAGAATCTTAAACATTTAGTGTTAAAACTCTACTCCTGGATGATACAATCAGAAAATTAAAGTATGTATGAAAATATTTAATTATGAAAAATGAGTAGAAATCTACTAATGTAATAACCTTTAAATAAAAGAATAATATTTTCCCATGTGGCTTTTTTTCCCCTATATTGCATAAAAGTTCTTTTTTAAAGAGAGCTTTTTAATGAACATAAGCAGACATCTTATTTTCCAGGACTAGTTTCATGGAAGAGTAGGATAAAGTGGTTTGAAATAAAACATTGTATCATTTATTAACTTATGGGAAACTCCATGAAGCTGTTGCGTTGGGAACTACTGTAAACTAAAAATAATAATAATAATAATAAACAAATAAAACTAAAAAATAAACAAAATAAATAAGACCTAGACTAGCCTCTTGAGAAATTTATAGTCTAATAAGATAGGAAAATGAACATGGAGCACATGTATGAAAGTTAATTCTTACATTTTTGTAGGAAGAGCTTCAAGAAGACAAACAGATGGCAACATAATGACCCTGTCTGACCCACAGCTGTAACACCATCAACATCCAACGTGGCAATGAAATGGCCAGTGAATTATCTTTTTCTTAGAGAACTTTAATAAGGGTAAACAGCATAGTGGTGACGGTCATGAGTTCTGGAGCCAGGATGTCTGGATTTGAATCTCAAATTTATCAGGTACCAGTTGATTTCATCGGTTCCATTAACCACTCTGTGCCTCAGTTTCCTCTTCCATTATGATATAGACATATAATTCATAGAAGTACAGTATTGCTGGGAGGATTAGATGAGTTAATGTGAGTGAAACATGTAATGCCTGGTGCATAGAAGGCACTCTCACTACTACAGGAATCAAAGTAGCTCATATAAAAGAATTCGATGATGAGCAGGACTATTTGTGCTCAGACCTTAGGAACCCTTTGGGTAAATACATATTAAAACATTTGCCAAGTCACAGACTCAATTATGTGGTTGACTCAATCCTTACCTCCGTACAAGGAATGGGCCTACATGTTCACAGTGTTTCTCAAGTTTGGCCAGCAAAGAGGCCCTTAGAGCTCTTAATGAAACATTATGGAATATTTGAGTATTTAATTCCATCACCTGAGCCAGAAAAATGTCCCTTTAGTTGTTAATACTATTCACTTACAGTATAAAAATCACAACCCCAAGCACCAGGTACTCAGAAAAACCACATGTCATCAAACGGGGCATGGTTAGCTGTTTTTGAGGTTTTCAGTAAATATTATTTTGATACTTGTTTGCTCATTTTGCTGTCAAAACAGCAGAAGGAGATGATGAAGACTTAAGAAAAATATGAAACGAAAGAAAACCATAAAGCTGAGAAAGATCTAGTCCTTAAATCTCTATCCATTTGTATTTGTGCAATAAATCAATCCTGCCCAAACCTACTA
The DNA here is from genome assembly GCA_004027955.1 of Chaetophractus vellerosus. Taxonomy (NCBI): domain Eukaryota; kingdom Metazoa; phylum Chordata; class Mammalia; order Cingulata; family Chlamyphoridae; genus Chaetophractus; species Chaetophractus vellerosus. The sequence goes on from PVKH010001823.1 coordinate 2,515, forward strand.
TTCTGACATACAGGCCTCTGAAATCCAGATGCTATCCCTGTTCACCAAAACCATTTCTACTGTTGCCCTGTTCTGCTCAGCAGGTTTTCGATTTACCCTTCAACTAGAGATCACATGTTTTATAGAGTGAGAAACCTGTCCTGATAGTGAAGCAGCTTTGCAATATGGGAACCAAACCTAACTTTGAATATCACCTAATCCCAATCATTCATTCTACTGAAAAAGCAGCCAAGGGAAACCCAAGTCCCCCCAAATAGCTGTTGGCAGGATTGAGAATATTTTTCCTTCTAATTTGCTACTAGCAATTCAGTGCTTCTTTTTTTCTCTTTACTACAGCACACTGCCAGAGAATAAACTTAACTTCGAAACTGAAAGTCAGAAAAACAACAGATTTTTAAGGCAGAATATTAAGTAGCAAGAAAAAGCATGAAGAAATCTAATTCTGAGAAAATTCTGAGAAAAATATGAAATAGAGTGGCAAATTTTAATCTAGATTCAAGAAATCACAGGGCAAGGAATCAACAAATGGCAAACTCCATAGTTCGATAACAACAAAGTTATGCATAGGACTTTGTCGAATATATTTAGACATTTTCAATTCTGTTTCCCACTCTTCATGCTCCCAACCCAATCTGGAATAGATTTTTGTGATAAGAACTGGATTGCAAAGAACTCCCCTTATCCAGATATTTATGGTCTGTCTTAAATGTGAGTGTTTGAGAAAGGAAGGAGAGGGGAGGAGAGAAAAGAAGAGAGGAGAACTATATTTCATTCATATATTGTTGATTTTCTTCCTCCTTCATGTTAGTTATGAAGCTGCATTCTTATGTCAGAAATAAATTCAGACATGAAATTAGAAGCAAGCAAATAATGAAAAAATTTATAACGATTTCACAACTTATTTCAAGTTGGACTGATTTGCAAATGTTACCTTTTTAATACTAAAATAAGTAAATAGCAAATGGAAAATAAGAGGTTAGAGACATAATAAGCAAATTCAAATGTATAAAACAAGTAGATTTCAATTGGTTTATTTCTCCCAATCACATAGAAGTCAAGATCCTCTAAAGAAAATTGCATTGCCTTCCCAACTCCTTGGAGAGCCAGTTTAGTTAACAGCCTACCTTTGCTTCAGAGATGACCATACAGCTTACATGTCAAACTCATTTTAAAATGTCAATCATGTCCCTTTCAATCTAATTAGTTTGGAAAGTAGTGTCACTGACCTGGAACTATGCAGACCATTTATTATCATATCATTTGATCAATCTAACACTTTACCTGAGTTGAATTTGAGACACCTGTAGCCAAAATGTAATATTCTTTCCCCCATTCATTACTGTACTTCTCAACATAATTTCCTATTTACAACTCAATTTATCTCTATGAATAAGCATGACCACCTTCACTGAGAAATCCCACAGAATATCTCTTAAGTTTTCATTAAGTTTCATGGCAATTATAAAAGAAAAGTAAAAGAAATAATGAATATATGTAAATATACACACATATACATATATATATACATATATATGCATGTATACATGTTTGTGTGTGTGTGTTTTTAAATGCCCCAAAACTGCTAAATGGGAAAACGAAGAAGAGGAGAGGAATAGGGTTAGATGAGGGATATGCTGGTGGAAATCTGGGACTTTATGGGAGAGGCTTAAAAAATATATATATACAGACAGCAAACCATATTTAACCTGAATTAACCAAGCCAAGGGCAGGATAAGGTGGAAATGGAAGAGGCAATTGCTGGTCCTCCAGATTTCAGAGGGCGTAGTCAAGTGCCTCCAATGGAGGAGCTAATGGCCAAACCACAGCTCAGGTAGGCGACATAGTGGCAGGAGCTGGAGGATGCCTCGCCCACTCTGGTAAGAGCATGAAAATTACCAAATACTTTTCTAGTTTCAGCATTAGCATATCCACAGAATAGCATTGGGGAGAGAAAAATTTACACATACTCATATATGCCACCCAAATGTCATTTTTATATTTTTAAAATGGCATTTAAAAACGTAGGTGCCGCTTTTTTAATATAATGACTATTCACTCTAGAAGATATCTAAAAGCAGGAAGTCAGTTGTCAATGCTTCCTTGTCTATCCTGAGCCTTCCTTATGGAAGTTAAGTGCATTGTACCAACATTTCTGTTTGTCTGAAGATAAGCAAGCGTCTTAATTTATATTTGCTTGATCAAATAATTACTAGTGAATATGATTTTACATCTGGTCAAATAAAATATGCACATATGTCAAACTTACCTTCTGGAGAAGAACCTGTCTTTTGGGAAAAGACAGCATTTACTTTACTCTTCTTACTGATATCACTGTTTACAGACAAGCTGGACTGAATTTTTCTATGCATTTTTTGGGATACAGGTGCTGAGAGTTTTCGATTATCTGCAGGTACTTGTTTGACCCCATGGTGAATTCCATTCCCATTGCTCAGACTTGTGTGGCCATTCTTTATCTTGCCTATTTCCTCCTCACTTGGTTCCTGTTGTGAAGTTTGAAGCTGAGGCAAGCGCTGAGGTTGGGCTGAATTAAAAACAAAAACAAAAACTAGTATTTTTAAATACATTCAGAACAGAGTTTTTGGATTTTAACTGTGATCCTTAACATGGAGAAGAAAAAAAAAGAAAAGAAAGGAAAATACTAGCAAATATGGACAGAGAAAACATAATTATAAAAAGGCACAAGTGGAAGCAGAGTTATCAAAGGTAACTTTACACAAGTCAAATAACAAGAACAGAGGAATATTTTTTTTCAGGAAAACTTAAGTTGGAAATCTGAAAATAATTCAACACTCATTCAGCACATATTTATTGTTTTCTATGTCTCATGCCCTTTTCTGAGTGCTACAGACACAGTAGTATTTTCTCAATATCTCCAGTAATTATAAACTACTCAATTTTCGAAATCTTTCAAGATAAAAAAGAAAGAAGCAACAAATTCAGGTATTCAAAGCTGGACCACATACAGAGAAATATAGTTTTTTAAAAAATTCCATTTTAAATCCTGGAGAAGAAAGTCTTTTCTATATTGATTATTTAATTTGATTTAAAAATAACTGACCTATATAAAGTCAGGAATAGATGAGAACTTCCTTAATCTATAAAAGCTATCTACCAAAATTAAGTACCCCCATTTAGGTCAGGTCCAAGAAGAGAATGCCCCCCTTCACCCTTCCTATGCAACATTACACTGGAGGTCCTGGTCAAAGCAATAAAAGAAAAATAAATAAAAGGGTTGAATCCTTGAAAGGAAGAAATGAAACTTTTGAGATGTACATATGATTTGAATGCTCTGGAGAAAAATCTAAGAGACTATAAATTCTGATATAAGGATTCAACAAGATCAATACAGGATCAACAATGTTGATTTTCTGAATATGGCAGCAGTAACCATCCTTGAAAACAGTAAATAAAAAGGAGAGGAAAAAGGGCAACAGAATCCTTATTTAGGAATTAAACTAGGAAGAATGGGCAGAGATTTTTATGGCAAAAACTACAAAATATTACTGAAGGACATAAAAGAAAACGCAAGTAAATGAACAGTATAAATTTGCTAATTCTCCCCAATTTATATACTTAATGGAATTCCCATAAAATTTCCAACTGGTTTCTTTATGAAATACGAAAAGCAGTTCTAAAAATCTGAAGAAAGAAAGTATGTTTGTGGGATTGGACTTACTAGACATGAAGTCTTGTTATACAGTACCTTTTTATACAGTATTATACATATATATACACATACATACAGAATTATACATTTGCACATAATATTATACAGTCACTTATTATACAGTAACTATAGTAACTCACAAAGTATGGTATCGGACCAAGCATAGACATATAAACCAATGGAGGAGAAAAGTCCCAAATATGTGTATGTATGCATATGTATATACCTCATATAAATAAATTCCAGATGTGTTATATGTATGACAAGCAAAACTCTTTAATTTAAAAGGAAAACATAGGAGACTATCTTAATAGCATTACACCAAGGAAGGACAAATGGATTTGATTCTTTGGTAACGGATCATAAAATAAGCAGGGTAAATATTCATCAGTTGTACTGCCCAGCATTTCTGAACATCCTCTACAATTTTTGATAAGTTCCCCTATCCCATCCCTGGACTCTTCTGCAGCTAGGGGGCAGGAGGGTGACCTAGGTTCAGGCAATCAGAAGCACCCACACATTCCATGCATTCAGAAAAGACCAATGCAAGGTGGCAGCCACACAAGAAAGATGGATCCTCTGGCAGTGGCAGTGGAGAAGGCATTCGCTGGTCTTGGCAATGGCTGCTTCCCAGCAGACCTGTGAACCAGTGGTATAACAGTGGGGGTTTCATTAGATCAGCTCTACTAACTGGATCGGAAAGTCTATGTGCCACTAATAAATGTAATTTCTATTTAAATTAGCCAGGATGGATTCTGTTTTTTTGAAGCTAAGAATGCCTATTCTTCCCCAAAAAGGGTATCTGTTTACATTGGTTGTGATGGGATTATTATTAAAATCATTATTTACCTTGATTGTGTCCATAAACAAAGCATTTCAGCAAAAACAACACCAGTAACAAAATAAAAAGGTTTATAAGAAATATTTTACTATGTAATTGCCTGGAATTTTAAAATCAAAAACTGCTGTTTTAATGAGTCTTCTTGTTTGCTTATGGTCAAGAACAGTTGTGAAATGTAAATTGAATCTGGTTACTAATAACTCTTTTTTTAAAAAAAGATTTATTTATCACCTCCCCACCCCCCATCCCCTTGTTTTGGGCTTGTTGTCTGCTCTCTGTGTGTTCTTCTGTGTCTGTTTGTCTTCTCTTTAGTAGGCACCAGGAACTGATCCTGGGACCTTCTGGAGTAGAAAGAGGCTGCTCAATCTCTTGCACCACTTCAGCTCCCTGATTTGCTGCGTCTCTCATTGTCTCTCTTCTGTATCTCTTGGTTGCATCATCTTGCTGCGCTGGCTCTCCACACAGGCCAGCACTCTGCACGGGCCAGTACTCTGCGTGGGCCAGCTTTCTGCTCGGGCCAGCTCACCAGTAGGGCAGCTTATTTTTCACCAGGAGGCCCCGGGAATTGAACCCTGGACCTCCTATATGGTAGACGGGAGCCCAATCGCTTGAGCCACATCCACTTCCCCTAATAACTCTTTTACTTAGAAAAAGTATTGCATGCAAAGCCATAACAGTTATACATGGCGACGATTATATGTCTAAAAGGGACTGATTCCCTCTGGTCAGGGAACTAGCTAAGACTTGGCACATATTTTTGACAAAGATGGTTTAGTAAGCCTTTCACAAACCATTGTTTACTTCAGTTCTTCACATACCCTCTCTGTATTTCAAAGAAAAACATTTTAACATATCAAACTATTCTACTCATGAATAATGCGTATATTTCAAAAAAAGGGGACAGATTCACTTTGTTACTTAACAAAAGCATGTATTCATACCAAGTCATTAACATTAATACCTGATTTCTAAAACTAACATACGAAATCCTCTCACAGTCATCAGTGACAAAAAATAGGGAATGATTGTCTACAAAGAAAATATTTGGGAATATCACGAAGTAATGGTAATAAAATTTATCAAAATATTTTATTTTTCTCCTAACTTCTCAAGAAAAGAAAAAGAAAAGAGAAGAAAAGGTTACCTGTCTGTTTAGCCGCAATACATGCCCTTCTTATAACTAAAATATACAACCAAGTTGTCTGTAAAAGGAGATCTATTTCTTATGGGTGTGCACATCATTTGACTTAGAGATTAATTTGCTGCTACTGTAACCTCTTGCATCCACTAGAGTGACATCCTAATGACTGCTATTGAACATAAAACTGGATATACATATGTATTTAAATGGATGCCAAAGAAGACAACTGAAACTAATTTGGTGTTCTTTTCAACATGCTTCCCAATAATCTTCACGAAATAAATGGACTATATGGGGCCACTCTTCCTCTGAAAAAAAAACAATAGTTCAAGTAATCTGAGAACCTGATTAAGCCAAAATGTCACTGGGGAGCAGATCTAGCTCAAGTGGGTTTTTTTGGTTTGTTTTTTGTTTTTTAACAATTTATTGAAGCATATCATTCATACATGAACATACATAAACAATAAGTATTCAGTAAACATTGTGAACTTACAAAACAGACACACATAACATCATACAGGGTTCCCACACATCACCCCACCACAAATACTTTGCATGGTTGTGAGACATTTGTTAAGAAATTATGAAAGAGCAATGTCAAAGAAATACTACTAATGACAGACTGTATCTTACTCCCTCATACTTTTTTTAAAGGATTTATTTACTTTTATCTATTTTTAACCCCCCACACCCCATTTTTGCTGTTTTTGTGTCCATTCATTGGGCAACTCTCTGTGTCCATTTCCTGTCCTCTCTTCTCATCCTTCTCCTCCTGTCTTCCCTGGGATTTGATCCTCGGAACCTCCGATGTGGGAGAGAGGCGTCCTACCACCTGTGCCATCTTAGTTCCTGGTTTTTCGATGTGTCTCGTCTTGGCTCTCCCTTGTGTCACTCTCCTGTTACATCATCATCTTGACGGGGCACCTGTGTGCATTGCCTGAGGGGCTCACTCGTTCGTGGGGCCTGGTGGCCTGTGTGCCTTCTATATTTTTCTCTTTTTATTTTTACCGGGAGGTCCTGGGGATTGAACCCAGTCCCTCCATATGGGAGATGGACGCCCAACCATTTGAGCCACATCTGTCCCCCTCCTATGTCTCTTAAGGTTGACCAAAGATACCTAGAGTTACAGTCATTTCCCATACAGGATGGTCATATAATAAATCAGGCTTAGTTTATCACCAGCATTCTAAAAACCAGGCCTAGGGAGAAAAACTAGTTCTAGGGACACACGCATGGTTTCTAATATAGCGAATGCTTAGCCTATCCTGATTATCACAAAATCAGGACAGCGAGAATATTCACACACTCAAGTGGTTTAGCACCTGCTTCTCATGTACAAGGTCCTGGGTTCAATCCCTGGTACTGCCTTAAAAAACTAAACAATGTCCTGCCATATTCCATAATTCAAGATAAATTAAAAATTACTATCTCATAGTTAAATATTCTCAATAAATAAAAATAAGAAATAAGTGTGTCAAAGACAACTATGGCTTGCCACCAAATTCTAACATTGCCAAATTTGACCTTTTTCTACTAACAAAATTGACTATTTGCAAATTACTGTGTGTGGCTGGAGTGATAGTCTAATATATCCTTAACAATTTATCTACATTTCAATCTTCAAAATTATATCAATTTCTGTTGGCAGATAAATGATAGTCTATTCATTTTTGTTTCACTGTCATCTAATTATTATTACTATAGTTTATATTATGGGTCAGATAACCAAGTACTATCCCTTCACTCCAGTTTTTTTTAACAGTAAACCACAGTTTCTTAGTTGAATGCTTTTCCCAGATACATGCCGTATATAAGTAACATCAAAACTAGTATATAAATACATAAGTTATCTCCGTAGACATTTATTTTCATTTTATTGATAATTTTTGATGGAGAAGACTTAAATTTTATGGTAAAATTACAACTGAAACCAAGTGGTAGGAAATAGATAATTTTCTTTTTGAATAAAAATGCCTGACTGATCAAACCGTAACTATTTAGTTTAAAACAGATATTTTCCCCTTATTGTGTATAAGTTGTATACAGCTTTAAAAAAATGCACGCTAATATGGGAATGACACAATGCTTTTAAAACACAAGTGATGCCTAGGGACCCTCGTTCTCCTTTTAATGATCCACTGCTCTCATTCAGCTGTCTTTCTTTTTTCAAATCTTTACATATATGACAGCTCTCAAAAGTAGACCATAGATCATCTGGCATTTTCAGAGGTGTAACTTGTGCAAATTCAGCTCTATTGGGAGCACACTGCTATCTTCTACCTGCGTTATAAAGGGACAATAGAATGTAGAACTTATGAGTTGTTTTGAATTATTCATTTTTTTTGCCTGTATATTCAAGAAATTTTACAAACTCTGCATTTTGTACTACATAATCACATGCGTTAAAGGTACAAAGAAACTTTTTGACACCTCTTTTCTACAGAAAGCTGGAATTTTGTTTGATATGTGAACATTCAGCATCTGTTATATCATTCTAAACAGGATGGGTGCTTCTACAAAAGACCCCATTTTAAACTTACTCTATAGAGCAAAAAATTGTATTCTTGATATTCAGTAACAAATGCAATACACATCAAAATTTCAAATACCAGTTATATGAGCATTCAGTATCTCCAAACCTGGATAGCACTGGTCACCAGCTTACCATACGTGTAAAGATTTTTTTTTTTAAATCATGGCTCACACAATGTAGCATGATTGTAATTTTAATATCCGTGAATAGCTACAAATGTCTTAAGAAACACTGTGCTTTCTAGGATCAAATGTTTTCAATCAGGAAAAAAAAACCAATAGAATTAGGGCTAGTGATTTTCAATAAGAATAATAAATGTGGGAGTAATGAATCAATAGCATGAACTTCTTTTGATAATTTTTTTTTAAAACTAGGTGATATTGTACAGTAGCTAGTAATAACTACACTTGAAACTGCAGCTGCTGGAGTAGCAATATAAGGGAACATGTTGCTATAGCCTATAATCTATTAGCATGTGCAAGTCATCTTCAGTCACTGGTCTCTTTACACAAGTAAGATTTAATAAAATTACAAAAAATTCTCATGATATTTAGTCAGTTTAAATGGTTGCTGTACACATACACAGAATCAAAATTAAATGTTTGCAATTTTAAATTTCCAGTAACAAAATTATCCAAAGAGTTTACAGAGGGGGAAAAAGATTTGGTGTAAATCTAAATTCCTCCTCAAGTTACTGAGCTTTAACTGGTTGCTCAGTGCAATGGGACCCCATAGTCACTATGGGAGAAGCACATATACAAGTGCACATGTGTGCACACACATACACTAAGATGGTGGAGATCATATATATATATAAAACAAAAGTGTTTTAGTATATATAATATGCATCTATATACAATAACAGCTTAAAGACAATGAAAAGTTACTTCAATATGCACTGATATGATAAAACTATATTTATCTATTATTTATTCCTATACAATTTGAATTTAGGCTAAAATCAACTAACAACAAACCTACTAATGACCAGTTTTTTCATCAGCTTGATCCAAGCATTTCTCAGTGTGCCGCGAGAACTCGCATCCTAACACTTACACAGCCAGGAAGCTTCTGGCATTTTCTACATGTAGTTCCTTCCCCTCCAGTGGCCTTTTGACATTTTTTAGATACCTCTTGAGCTTCTGGGCTCTTTCATCACATATCTTATTTTCCATTTCCATTTTTATTTAACATATTGAAACTTATTTTGGGGTTCTAACTTTTTTTAGAATGTTGATCAATTTAAGAATCCTAAACAAATTCTGTGACTATATACCTGGCAACTCCCAGGGCAGAGAGGGTTGTCTTATGGTTATATCACATCACATCTTATAGCATTTTTAAAGCATTTTAAACAATAACACAGTTCTAATTATTGCCCCCCCCAAAAAAAAAATCATGAGCATGGCAGGTGTGGGAGTTACTTCTATCCAAAAGAAAAGGATAAAACTTTTGAAATTGTTTGGAAATTCAATCATTTTCTTGCATTTCATATGGAAAATTTGGAAAGTACATAAACACATTTGAGTAAAGACTTGAGGTGGAAAATGCTAGATTTCCCCCAAATCCCTTTTCCCCATTGTCCTGGAACATGACCAGGTCCCATTCCCCAGCCTTCCCTTGCAGGAGATTGAGAAAGTGCCCTCTCCATACTTTCCTGTCCCCTCCTGCCAACTTGGATGACTTGGACATGGCAGCAACCCAGCTTTGACCATGAGAGAGGGATATGTCCTAAGGAATGTTGGAGAAACTGAGAGAAATAAATTTATATCCTATTTAAGCCACTGAATTATTGTGTTGGCACTCTTGGTTACAAAACATTAATAATGTGGAGGGGGTGTAGCTCAATGGTTGAGCACCTGCCTCACATATACAAGGTCCCAGCACCTCCTAAAACAAAGAGAAAAACAAAAACAAAACAAAAAACCATTAATGACTTCTATCAAGGACAACGGACAAGTATGTCTAGTAAATATATATATAGTATATGGATGTGTGTGTATAAATTATATAAACATCCCCTAGTCCAAGTGAGTCTAAAGGTACCAAATTTCTAAAGGTACTTTATAGCAGTAGAAAGACCATTTCCAAATCTGTAGCCTGTGGTGGAGCTTAGAAAGCAACTAAATTTTATGATGTATGCTCTGGTGATTATTGAAGCATAATAATGGCATCATGTTATTTTGTAGGAAAAGCATCCCAGCCTTACACTGCCAATTGAAGAGAATTATATGGCTCATCAAATTTCCATCCTTACTTCCATTCTTACAGTGAGAATGTCAGGTAGGTGGACGAACTCTTCCAGTTTGCTCAGGATTGAGGGGTTCACGGGATGCAGAACTTTTAGTTTTAAAACCAGGGCAGTCCCAGGCAAACTGGGAAGAGTTGTCACCTTTATATCAGGAGCAATTTAGGCTCAACTGCTATAGCTTTCCTTAAACAGGGTGCTGGCAACAACAAATGGTGAGAAGAAAACAGGCTTTAGAACAAGAAAAACTAGGGTTTGAATTCTAGAGTCAGTATTTCCTAGTTCTGTGATCTTGGGAAAGTTTACTTCCCTGGGTGTTAGTGACCTTCACTTGCAAAATAAGGGAAGATGAGGGATCCTCATTACTGGGGGCTTAACTTCCCAGCCCATATTCTTTGTTTTCCTCCCCTTATTCTCCCCTACATAATTCCCCACTCTATTTCTTTCTGACTTCTATTTGGCTTTTACTTTTTAATTCTGTTATCGGTGGGGTTTTTTTTGTTTTGGTTTTTGTTTTTTTGCCCCTATAAACCAAAACCCTTTTCTAAGTAGATAGGCTTCAAATAAATACACAAACCTTAACTTTCATTTTTCAAGGAATTTATGACCTGATAGAAACATAAACTCAAAAGTAAGTATTTTTAAGGAAAGCAACTGGCATTTTCTTTTAAGATTTGCTTATATTACTGAAAAGTCCTCAAACAGTAAACCAATAACAAAAACCTCTATAATATTCCCTGCAAGTGCAGCTTTTGTCAAATGCTTGTTTTTATCCTCAAATGAGTGATAAATTTGGCTTTTACTTTATGTAAGTTTTGTATGTTATACTTTCAAGTTAACTTATCTGGATAACATGAGCCCATAAACTATACATTTATTTTACTTTAGAAAACAAACAGCCTAAACAGTGTTTTCTGTCTGACAGAAAACATGTTCATTCAATAAAATTGAGAGCACGAAAGCATCTTTTAAACCTCTATTTTACGTATTGAAATTTCCAAAGAATAATGACTTCATGGTTTTTTTTTAAGATTCACTCAATCCTGAATTTTTAAATAGCTAATAATGGGCACAGTCAGGACAAATAGATCCGTTATTTTTTTTAAGACATAAAAAGCATTCCTTTTGTTTTTGAAAGAATCAATTAATGGGCAAGCAGAAATTTGAAATTCCTACTATTATCCCCTATTTTAACAAATAGCTTTCCTCAGACTTCTCAAAACAACAGCAAGTCAAAAAGTATCAGGTGGACTCATGCTTCAATCCCAAGACTATTAGTTAAACATTTCTCCTACATTGCTGATAGGATCTATTTTTATAAATAATCAATTAAAAAGCACCTGACAATCTATCACAATGGGACAGAATTGTTCAAGTATTATCTTTTTAGTATTATTTCATAATACTTCACTTAGCCAAATTCAGCACCTACAAACATTGAGCGATGTATACTGCAATAAAATTAGGGTGTATAATAACTAAGAAAAGCCTAGAGGGAAAAATGTAAAGATTTAAAACTCCAGAAGTCACCTGGAAACTTTACACATTGATTAGAGCATTCAAGGACCAGAAAGCATATAAGAGGAAGACCTCCTGTTAAAAAGCGTGCAGTATTCTTAGGTTTCAACTTAACACTCATGCTGACACACTTGAATAGATGCAGAGATGCTTTCTGACACAGGTTCTAGACCCAAGCTTGCCCTTTTCTGTTGGGTCTCCTTAACTCTTCCTTGTATAATATGGGCTCTCAGGTAAGGCAAGGATACGAATCAAAAGTTTAAAACTAAGAAATCTGATATATTTAAAGGCTGGTATCAGAAGTAGGTTAAGTGAAGCCGCGAATGAGGGTCATTCTATTTTAGGCTAGAAAAATATCAGTATTAATCAGTAATTAGTTAAAATAAACTGCCATCAGTTCTTGAGACTCAGATCATACGTGAACTAAGACTGGAACTTTAGGAGGTACTATGCAGAAAACTATTCATATACTGCTGCTATATTGGACTTCTTGTATCTGTAGTAGTTGCGACAATAAAAAGACAAACTCCATTCTAATTGGGTAAGGTGAAAGCCAACTAGAAAAAGCAGGCAGCATTAGCAAGGAAAGCTCTTTTTAACCTGCAGGCAATATAGCCACTGCCAGCAACAAGCAAATTTGCTTTTGTGTAAATCCAAATAGGTGTTCCCCTCTGTATAGCCAGATTTCAAAAGGCTTCCTTGCTAGAGTGCAAACTTGGTGAGTAGAGGGTGGGGGGTGGGTTTCAGCTCCCACCTGCCTTTTGGGCAGTTCTCTGGTATATAACCATAAGCAGCAGGTGTGGTAGCCAGTGATCTGGGAAATAAAGTTCAGAAAATTACATGTTAGCTGAATTTCAGCAGCCAAATTATTTGTTACAATCTAAAGTTAGTGTGCTGATTAGGAAAAATGTGACGTGCTGGAAAATGTAATAGGAGATATTAGGGAGGAGTAAGAACTGTGGAAGCCTGAAGTCCCAGGCATCCCTACTCCTCACCCATCAGAAGTTCATATCTCTCATTCACAAGGGATATATACTGGGGAAGTAGCAGCAATGTGGGTCAAGCCACACCACCCACAGAAATAGTGCAAGTGACAGGAAACCATTAAGTTGAGGCTCAAGGAGATGGGGAGAGGCCAGGGTGCAAAGGCGAATGTGGCGAGGTAACGGGCAAGAAACAAAGACAAAGACTGTAATGTAGCACATCTTTTGGTGCCAGTTACCAGAAAAGTAAGGCCCCCCACCACATCTAAAGGGGGAAAAAAAGGATATTGATAAGCAATCAACAAAGATGTTAAAGAAATTGCATTGCTAGCAAAATCACTAGCCTAGCAAATAAAGACCTATGACTCTTCCACCCTCAGGCAATCCCTGAATCCAAGTCCTTTTTACCAACAAAAAAGAACTTCTAAAGTCCCTGCAAGGGAATCATTTCCAAAGCCCTTCTCAAAAATGTCCATGAAGGGCACCTAGCAAGGGAAATCTTAGTAGATAAGCCTGGGGTAAGCACATCCTGTGGCTACAGAACTCAGGCCAAGGTCAAGAAAGAAACTCAACAAAGAGATTAAGCATTATGAGAGTCCCTGACCATATTATATCATCTTTTGTACCATCGCTAACCAGGGGAATATGATATATTCCCTATTCTCTGGTTATATTCCCTCAGTTTATATCACAGCTACCCTATAATCCCTTCAATATAATACAATCAGGTATACTATAAAAAATAAGTTGCGGGATCCAGAGGAGCTACATCCAAATTTGATCTAGATCAGGTTTCTGATTCAGATCAGCGGAGGAATAACCCTCACCCAGGGACCTATTGAACAAGGCCATGTATTGACACTAGCGCTAGTCCATGGGAGTGACTTGGATTTGTTTCTCATTGGGGAGAAGTGGAATGCATATAAATTTGGGTGAGAGACAAGTGAATGAATGTCATTAGGTAGGTATCCATATATTTTTTAATTATATGGATAGAAACAAAAGTATCTGTACGTATACACATACACAAACATGTGCTGGTCAGGCAAGGACATAGTGGACACCTGCTCTTTTATCTAACACCAGCTTCTTTCTTCTGTTAGCAGTAAAGATATAAATGAAAGCAGGACCTCGATTTACAGGGACAAACCCTTCACAAAAATAAAGTATTTCTAATTGCATGCATTTTGTACACAGAACTTGACAACACTAGGCATTTGCTGCCTTGCCTTGATTATACATCGTGAGTTCCTTAAGGACAAGATCCCCTTCATCTTAGAGTTCCATCAACCTTATCAGGCACACACCTGCTGACAAAGAATCTTGTACAATGTGCAGCACCCGGTGGACACCCAGTGAAAATGAACTGATGATGATGAATTATACTAGTTTTTAAGCTGTCACTTGATCCCAGTATATAACAACCTTCCTGAATAAATCAAGCAACAGTTTGGTCTTCAGCACCATTATAAACTTCATCTTTCACCTTCATGAGACTAGGGAATTGCTGTAAAGGCATAATATGTGGATGGTGGAGCTGTAGCAAGGGTTGAAGAAATTCACTTATAACAAGGGAATTAAAGATTCAGTTACAGGTACCGTGCCATGTGTAGGGAAATGCATCAAAAATACTAGTTAAGTGAACTTTTTTAAAGCATAAGAAAAGTCAGAGCCAAATTATGTATCTAAAAGAGTTTTCCCCCTCCCTGTAATAAAAGTAACCTGAAATACTCTATGTACACGTAAAACTGGTGTCTTCTTGAGGTTAGAACAGTGGAAATGCAGATGAAGTTCCAGTTAGGAGATACAGAATAAAGAAACCTATGGATTGCTAACTCAACACTTAAGTAAATTTCTTTCCAGCTTATACAATGTAAACCAGTAGAAAAGAAAATTCCATTTTATTAATTCCTCAGAGCCTTAATAGAATTCATATCCCTCAAAGATCATTGGTGAGACTTTATTAGGATGGCTTTTCACTCTTCAATAAATTCCCTTATGATATGGCCCGAGACAAGGAGACCTCTGTTTCAGTAAAAATATCCTCTGACATAATTTGAAACTAGGACTACAAGCAAAATTATAAGAATTGACTCAAAGACTGGGATGGTCCTAATTATCATGCCCAACCTTTGTAGGAGATCCTGATGGATTTCCTCCAATTAAGAAGTAATGAGCAAACTTCTTATCCCACTTAGCACAGGAACCATATTTAGAAACATAGTGCAGTAATGTTTTTCAAACCTACAGAGATATGTTTACATATATGGATTTTGAATTCCTCTTTTATATGTGAACAAAAGATTATAATTTAAAGAAAATGGAAAACTTTCAATATGTAAATGAATAAGTAAAAGTAAAACTATTTTCTCATTATTCAAATCTTGTCTTCTCCTGAGACTAAAATCTTTTCCCCTTACAAGGCTGCTTCAAATTTTTACAGCATGATTTGGGGAACAGGAATCCAGAGTATCAAGATAATTTTAACCTCTGTGGGTTTAAATGTTGCCCAAAACATCAGCACCAGCAAATAGCTAAAGAGAGGAAAGCTCATTAACCACACTTAAAGATTTACACGATAAGACCATATTGCATATTATACAAACATTTTGTATTTTACAAAACTTCTGCAACTTCCACAACAGCACAGCTTCTAACACCAACTGCAAACACTGCAGTAACTCATTTAATCCAGTTCTGACTCTGACTACCCAGAGTTAAGCCAGACTCACCGGTTAAGGGGCAATCCTCTGCCACTGAACTACTAGTCACAAGTTCAGGGGCCCAGGCCATCCACATTTCTGACCAATTGGCTGCAAATTCAGGGGTTGCCCCCAACGAACCCCTCAGGTTCGGTTATTCACTAGAACGACATGCACAACTCAGTGAAAGCAATATACTTATGACTATAGTTTTATTATGGTAAAAGGATTCAAATAAGCCAAAAGATGAGATGCATAGCATGAGGTCTGTGTCCCCTCCATGTAGACTCAGAATGCATCACCCTCTGGGCAAAGGGACCTATTTTCTCAATCATGGAAGCTCTTCCCGACTCAAGTTTATTTGGGATCTCATTATGTAGGCATGATTCATAGAATCAATGTGATTGAAGTCAATCTGTTGCCCCCCTTAATTTCTGGGTCCATCCTGTATGATCAAGTGTGGTCCTGGGCCCACCATGAAGAACAAAAGACACTCCTATCACAGGAAATTCCAAAGATTCAGAGGCTGCTTCCTCAGGAATTGAGGATAAAGAGCAGACAAGTTTTTCATTATGGCACACATTCTTTTTCTAATTTTGCCATAAAAACCTACAGAATCTGTCAGGTTATCTTTGGCTACAATTTGACTTAAATGGTTCATTATAAAATATTTGTCAAGCATTTACTGTGGTGCCAAGCACTGTTCTAGGCATAAGGGATATTACAGTGAACAAAATTAACAAAGACCTTGCCCTCATAAAGCTTACAGATAGTTATCACCTATCACCTCATATGACAAGAAAGCCAAAGACAGGGTAGCTCTAGTATTGCTGATTTTACAGCTTAATATCATTAAAGACAATAATTCTATCTTTTCAGTGACATTCTTAACATGCCAACTTTCCTATCTGATTATTAGCCTCATAGCTATCCAGAGATGACAACAACTTTAAAACCATCTCTTTTAAATTTAGGAGTATTAAAAAAAAAAAAAAAAAAAAAAAAAAACCTATCCCAGAAATCACCCAACAGGTCTCCCCTCAGCTCTCATTGGCCAGCACTGGGTCACATGCTCACCCCAAAGCCAATCACTTGCAAGGGGAATAGGATTATCATAATTGGCTTGTCTCATTGATGATTTTCGCCCTGATGTTTCTCTTAAGAGAAAGAAGAGGAGGGAGGTGTTAGTGGACAACACTTTCAACTGCACTCACACAGGTTTTTCTGGGGAAAGAAAAAATTAAATACAGTAAAGTACTGAGAAAACTATGTAACACCCAGATATTCACCAGAATAAAAACAAATATGTTAAAATTTTTATCTATTTGTTTCAAGAAGGTGTTTTAATAAACAACAACAATAAAGAGCCGGTCTTACACACTTTCTTAAATGACTTAATATTAGCACCTTATACCCACAGCATAACTAGGAGGCTAATTCTTTTCCTTAACAATCTCCTAGAGTAGTCTGTCTTGTAAAGTGTCATAACTATTGCTACTAACCTTGTATCCCGGATATAACTTTCAAATCTACTCCCATGGCCTCACTGCTGTCCTACTGAATCAAAACCTCTCTGGAGGTGGATCCCAGAAACAATAGCTTAACAAAGCTTTACAGGTGATTCTGATAATCAAACAAATTTAAAAACAATTGCTCTAAAGCAAATTGTTATACTCTAAATATCCCCTTTTATTATTCCATTACAGTGTTTAGTGACATAAAAAAGTTTTTTTTTTATTTATTTATTGTTTGATGGGAGGCTGTAGTCATATGAATTTGAATTTTAAAATTCTGTTAGGACACCTTCATTTAGGACTCATTAGCCTCAAATGCAGGTGACTGCTTCAAAAATATTATCTTGGTGGTCACAGAAATATGGAAAATAACTGTATTAAAATGACATCATCCAGTATTTTTCTCCCCAGTAAGAAATCAGAATGAGCACAGTGAGAGCTGGCCCTCCAAATCACAAAGCCAGAAGTCAATACACTCTCATAATTTCAACACAATCAAGCCCAGTAACACTCACAAATCATTCCTTACCTTTGCGAATTTCCTTCAATAACAAAGAAGAGTAACCTTTGTCTTTGACATTTTGAAGAGGTAATTTTGTTACAACAAACAAATAAAATAGCCTACCAAACCTTCCAAATCTGCTCAAAGGGTTGCTTTCATTTATGAAATTCTGCAATTTAGTCAAGTCATATTCTCAATTACTTAACAGCTAGCTAAACTATGAAATACTAAAATATTCAAATAAGTTTAAAAGATTTCAGTTTAAAAAGAATCTTTAGAAAAAGATCATAGAAGCAGCCTTTCTGAGTTTATATATGAAAAATTGTAATCTGAAGTATCATTTTAAGAAGGCGTTTTATTCTTTTTTCATGTGACAGATTTTAATCAAAGTACTCTTCCGAGAAAAATATAAACTAAGAAAAATTGTCAGAAAACAAGGATAAAGTGGAAGAAATCAATAAAACAACAAAGGGAAAGATACAATAGAGTGAAAGAAAAAACTTACTCATTTTCATGAAATAAGCTTCTATTAAGCAGATAGTGTGCTAGGTGCTAGAGATCCTAGAAGATGGAATACATCTCAAGATGGTCTAAGATTATAAGACTTCTCTTCTCATTCCCCACCATCTATCACCTATTAAATTATCATTAAGCCCTTCAGCTTGTGTGCCTTGCATACAAATACCTCTGAAACGCCAATTGTGCTTTCAATCCACTAGCTCCTCTCCAACTTCTATGCCCCCATCAGTTTAAATCCTCTCTTCTCTTACCTAGATTATCTTTGTCTCCTAACCAGAGCTCTCTGCCTCAAGATTTTCCTCTTCAAATGCATTTTTCACACCAGTATCAGAAATATCTTTCTAAAAAAGAAACACAAAAATCTGCATATATTGATAAAACATCCATTAGATCCTTATTATCTCCAGGATAAAATCTTAACTCAGTATGATTTACCAACTCCTTCACAATACTGTTCCAATCTCATATCCCATCACTTTCTTATTTCCCATGCCACAGCTACATTGAATTTCTCATAATTCTCAAACACGCAATATTATTTTCATGCCCCCATTCCATGAAATTAGTACTCCTTTACTTGGAATGCCCTCCAATGCCTATTACTTGACTCTTCCTGCAAAACTTCTTCCTTAAATCATTCCCCTGGGAAATTTGTAGCTCTCTCATCTCAGAGAAAATTATTTGTTTAAAGTTCTGTTTTCTATTAAGCTGTTAAGCTTCTCCATAGCAAGAAACATGTCATGTCATGCCAGTTATTCATGTAGTCATTCAACAAGCACTTATTAGGTGCCACTTCAAATGTCACAAACTGTGTGCTATTCTTCTGGATATCTTCCTCAGCATCTAGAAAATTTGTCACTTAGAACAATGACACAAAGGAAGGATAGAAGGAAACTATTCATTCTATAGCTCTAAATTTCAGTTGTTTAAATAAAGTATTAATAAATACATATTGCTTATCTAGAAAAGCAAGGAAAATATAAGCACAATTGCCTTCTTCCACACCTCTCTGATATAATTTGACTTCTTCTACTTAACCCAGATGGTTTTTAGAACATATAACAAGCATCTTCACCCTGAAAATACCATAGCCATTCTACACACATAACCTGTAATTTGTAATGCCAATCCTTTGTAATTCAAATGAAATGGAAAAATGAAAATATCAAATATATTCATCACCATATTTCTAATTAATTTTATCAACATATAGAAGAATGTTGTGCTCTATCTTCCAAGAGTAGACAAAAACCCATAAATAATAATTGGAGCTAACAAAAATATTGAAGCAATAAAAATATCTTTGCATTTGAAGGTGAAGAGTAGGTGAAGTGCTCTCATGATACATGAAATCGTGATTCATTTATATATCACGCATTCTTTTACCAACTCTTTATTGACTATTTACTATGTACCAGACACTCTTATTGAATGTTCACTGAGTACCTGACACTTTGCTAAGACTAGTTTAAAAAAGGTGAACAAAACAGACATGGTGCCTGCCCTCATGGACTTATACCCTAGTTGGGGGAGGGGCACTACTTAAGTAAACAAGCAAATAATAACAGAACATACCATTTAAAATAATGATAAATGCTATATAGGAAAAGCACTACAGTGGTGGACTGAATTGTGTACCCCAGTTTGAACATGTTCTTGGTCTTGGACTGCATTCTGGTGGGTGTGGACACTTGTAAATAGAATCTCTTGAAGATGTTACTTCAGTTAAGATATGACCCAGATAAATGAGGTTGGTCCTGAATCTGGATTACTAGAGTCCTTTTAAGAAGAATGAAATTCAGACATAGAGAGAAAGCCACAGAGAGAAGACAGAAGTCAACAGAACATGGAGGAGAAAGGAGGAGGCATGACCACATGCACTGCTGGGTGACAAAAAAAGCAAGGACCAATGATCCTTGGCAGGCAGCCCCAGAAGGCCACAGCCTTCAGGGAGAAAGCATGCTTGCTGATGCCTCATTTTACACTTCTAGCCTCAAAACTGTGAGCCAATAAATTCCCATCATTTAAGGCAACCCACTGCAGCATTTGTTTCAGCAGCCAAGAAACTAAGACAACTGCTATCAGAGATAAACTAGGGAAACTATTTTAGTTTGGGTGGCTAGGAATGGCATTTCAACAGAAACCTGAAGGGCAAGGAGCCTTGCAAAGAGAAGGGGAAATAATATTTTTGGGCCAGGGTAACAGCATGCACAAAGCCCTGAAACAGAACTGGGCTGGGGACATTTGTTGAAATGACACAAAGTCATTATGGCTAGACAAGACAGGCACAGTCTTTTGGATCTTATAATTCAAGTTATAAACATTAAGAAATATATTAGAAAAATGACAGCATATACTCCCAGAAACCCTTCCTGGCAGTATTCTCCCAACTATTATGCTTCTTTACCATATAAGCCATGACCATAATAAATTATTCACTTCCAAGTCCACTTTCAGTGTAACTGACCAGAAGTTTGCTTAAATACTTAACGTGAATCAAGACACTCCCAATAAAAAGGTTCTAAGAAAGTTACATAAAGGGACCATCAACAGTATAAAAACGTAAAATACAACCACAATTTGGAATCTTAGAAACAGTTACAGTAATCTTATCCTTTAATTACTTTCCAAGAAAAAAACAGATATATCCATTTCTCTGAAATATACAAACCTACTTATATGAAATTGAATGAAAATTCTTCTTATGCTAGAGAGAATAGCATGAATGCACTGATGTTCTCCAACAGTAAAATGAAGGATTTTGAGGAAATAGTGCTAATGTTCTTATGAATCTGCTCAGATTTTAGAAATGAAGCTGTAATACTTTTATTTCATTTATCTCCATATTTTATTCCAATTTCTTAAACAGATCCCTTTACTCAATTAAAACACAAATTCCCTGGCAGTAGTTCTC
>PVKH010001824.1:0-12953 GCA_004027955.1 Chaetophractus vellerosus
ATTTTTTTATTTGTGTGTGTGTGTGTGGGGTAAGGTTACTTTTTGATTCTTCATTCCTCTTATTCTATATCCTTGCAGTTGTCTGTGTTCCCTTGAAAAAAAATATTGGGACCAGAAAAATGGAAAATTAGGTGCCTGTCTCTGCCCCTCCCTGACCAAGTTCCTCTCTCCCAGGTACACTAGGTGTGACAGCCTGCCTGAGCAGATTCCCCCTTCCCCTCTCCCTGGGGCCACCTCAGCGCTGGCTGTATCCTCCCCGAGATTCAAAATGTGCTCAGTTGGCCAAACCCAGAGAAAGGAAATCACTGTCCACCCTTCGTCAGACCCCTCTTCCTCCCAGGGAATGCTCCTTCCCTCTCAGTGGGCCGGTGAGAGCCAGGGGTTCCACAAAAGCTATTTGCCTTGAGAGTGGGCCTTACACACCTACAGTTTCCAGCCTCAGGGGTGAGCAACTCAAGGTTTTCCCTTAGGCTCTTTATCTTTCTGTCCAGCTCCTGCCCAAATGAAGCCCTGGAGCCTCCTGCTCTGTGGACTCCCAAAACAGCTCACTTGGGTAGGTTTTTGCCCCTTCTCTGCCATTTTTTGTGAAAGAACTGAGCAGTGCTCACCTACGTCAATGCCATTTTCCAGCTTTCTGTGTTTTTAGGCTATGTTCTAAAGCCTCTTTAAAAAGAAAATAAAAGGGGAATTGTGGGAAGATGGATTGGAATAGGCAGGCAAGGCTCAACTCTTTCACAGAAACAATGGAGAATGAGTCAAAAGCTGTCTGAGACACATGTTTTAGGGGTAAGCAGACCAGGACAGTGCTACACAACTGCCAGGACAGTGAGGGGCAGAGAGACAAAGAACCTGAAACAACAAATATGAGTGACCAAAACCCCACAGTAGCTGGGAAAGTATCCCCTCCTCCACCCCCAAGATATTAAGCTGGGGTAAAATCCCTGGCTCACTTCAGTTGAATGAGAGGGGAACAGACATCTTCCACCTTTAAGCTGTTACACAGGAAATGGAAGGGGGTGTCCAGGGGCTTCCATTTAGTGAATTCAGCCAGCAAAGCCTGCTTTGAATCTCAGTTCTGGTAAGACCAAAACACGGCAAAACAGAGATAGATACACCTCCACGGAAAAGTGCGCCTATGAGCACCATCTGCTGGCCAGTCTGGAAATTGCATGGTCAAAAACTACTTTTGGTTCTCTCTGTACCCTAACTCCTTGGAGAAAATCTGTGCCCCATTAGTGAGTCCCTCACCAATTTTGATAACTTAAACTGGGCAGTTTTAAAAACTTAGAATAAGTTGAACTAAATATCAAAGAATAGCTCATAAAAAAAAAACAATAGGCAAGAGAGAGAAACTGGCTATCAGAGTAAATTCACCATCATATTCAGATGCCTAGAAATCAGCAAAAATATTATAAGCCATACAAGGAAACAGGAAGAGATGGTTCAGTCAAAGGAACAAACCAAATATGTTGAAGAGATACAGGATTTAAGACAATTAATCAATGATAATACACAACCCTCTTAAATCAATTCAATCCTCTTAAATCAATGGAAAGAAAATATGATTCAAGAAATAAAGGATATCAAGAAGACACTGGGGGAGCATAAAGAACAATTTGAAAGCCTGCAAAGAAAAGTAACAGACCTTATGGAAATGAAAGAATGTGATGCATGAGATTTAAAATACATTAGAGGCACATAAGAAGAGATGTGAATTGCTTGAAGACAAAATTATTGATTTCAAAGACAACACATCTGAACTGGAAAAGTCAGGAGAACAGAAAGAGAAGAGAATGGAAGAAATGGAACAGGGTCTCAGGGAATGGAATGACAATGAGAAATGCATAAACATTTACATTATCAGGGTCCCAGAATAAGAGAATGGAAAAGAGATAGAAAGAATATTTGAGGAAATAATGACTGAAAATTTCCCAACCCTTATGAGACATAAATAACAATATCCAAGGACAACACACCCCAAACAGAATAAATCCAAATAGACCAACCCCCAAGATACCTATTATTCAGAATGACTAATATCAGAGATAAAGGATTCTGAAAGCAGCAAGAGTAAAGCAAAACATCACATACAAGGGAAGCATGATAAGATTAAGTGCTGACCTTTCATCAGAACAATGGAGGAGAGAAGAAAGTGGTATTATGTATGTAAGGTACTGAAAGACAAAAACTGCCAGCCAAGAATTCTGTATCTTGCAAAATTGTCCTTCAGAAATGAGGGTGACTTGAAAGTCTTCACAGACAAAAACAAACAAATAAAAAAAAAACTGGTAGATTATGTTGCCAAATGACCAGAATTACAAGAGTTCCTAAAGGGAGAGCTTCAGCCTAAAAGGAAAAAAAAAACAAAAAACCTAGGGTAAGAGACTTGGAGAAGAGTGTAGAAATGAATATTATTAGGATGGGTAAATAATGTCTTTACATTTGATGTTGATGGCTTGAACTCCCCAATCAAAAGACATAGACTGATAGAATGGATAAAAAAATATGAGTTATATATGTGTTGTCTATAAGAGATTCACCTCAGATGTAAGGACACAACCAGGTTAAAAGTGAGAGGGTAGAAAAAGATATTCCATGCAAACAGTAAACCAAAAAGAGCTTGAGTAGCAATCCTAATATTGGACAAAATAAACTTTAAATGCAAAATGTTATAAGGGAAGAAAAGGTCATTATATATTAATAAAATAGACAATTCCCCATGAAGAAATAACTATAAAAAGTATTTATGCACCTAACCTGAGTGCCCCAAGACACATAAGGCACACACTGGCAAAACTGAAGGAAAGAATATATCTCTCTACCATAATAGTTGCTTAGCTAGACTGTAAAAGGAAAAAAGAGAGAAGACACAAAAAAATAAAGTCAGAAATGAGAGAGGGGTACATTACCACTGACCCTGCAGAAATAAGAGATCATAAGAGAATACAATGAATAACTGTATGCCAAAATACTAGTCAATGTAGACAAGATGGACAAATTCCTAGAAACACATGGACCACCTACACTGACCCCAGAAGAAATAGAAGACCTCAACAAACCATTCATAAGTGAACAGATTGAAACAGTCCTCAAAAACCTCCCACACATGAAAAGCCCAGGACCAGATGACTTCACAGGTGAATTCTACCAGTCATTCAAGGACAGTCTAATGCCAATCTTGCTCAAGCTTTTCCAAACATTTGAACAGGAAGGAATACTACTGAATGCGTTCTATGACGCCAACATTACCCTAATACAAAAATCAGGTAAAGATACTACGAAAAAGAAAAATTACAAACCAATATCTCTAATGAATACAGATGTAAAAATCCTCAACAAAATACTTGCATACAATCCAAAAGCACATTAAAGAATTATACACCATGATCAAGTGGGTTTTATCCCAGGTATGTAAGGGTGGTTCAACACAAGAAAATCAATTAGTGTAATAAACCACATTGATAAATTGAGAGTGATGATGCAAATAGACATCTGCACACCGATGTTCCTAGTGACACTATTCACAATTGCCAAAAGTTGGAAACAACCTAGATGTCCATCAACTGATGAACGGATAAACAAATTGTGGCATATACATACAATGGAATATTTTTCAGCGGTGAGAAGAAGTGAAATAGGGAAGCATATAGCAACATGGATGAACCTGGAGGACATTTTGTTGAGTGAAGCAAGCCAGACACAAAAGGACAAATGCTGCATGATTGAGCTATAATGAACTAAATATATTATGTAAACTCATGGAATTAATAATTAGAATATAAGTCATTAGAAAATAGAATGAGGGTAGAGAATGGAAAGCTGAGGGTTAATCTGTGCAGAATTGGTTAAAAGGTTGTTTTAAATCTTTGGAAATGAATGGAAATGGTGAGAGTACATCAGCAGAGCTGTCATATGGGTATGACAGTGGTTGAAAGGGAAAGTCTAAGGACATGTATATTATTATAAGGAAAGCTAAAAATTGTAACATGGGACTGTATAACATAGTGAAACCTCATGTAACATATGAATATGAGTGATATTGCACATATAAAATTGTTTTTACAAAATACAAATAAACTAGAGAGAAGGAAAAAGAATAGCAGCTATGTATGGCAGGGGAAGCATAGAGAGATTTAGAGGTGATGAGTTTTGTTTGTTTGTTTGATGTTTGTTATTATTATTATTACTGGAATAATGAAAATGCTCTAAAAATGATTGAAGTGATGAATGCACAACTATGTGATTATATCAAATACCATTGATTGTACACTTTGGGTGGATATATGCTTTATTAATATGTATCAATAAAATTGATTTGTTAGAAAAATATAAAATTAAATTAAATTTTTAATAAAGCATTAGAAAATGTGATCAGACAAATATAAATCAAACCCTCCATATGATCCCATTTTGAATCCATTTAAATGAAGAAAATTAAGAAATCGTTTAATACAAAGCATTAGAGACAATGTGGTTCACTATAATCTTTTGCACATTACTGTTAGAAGTATCTATTTGTTCTACCACGCTTTAAACCATTTTTGCATTATCATTTGAAGTTGAATAATCACATATCCAATAGCCTAGCAATTTCAACATAAGCATATTCAAAGTAACTCTTATATGTTTGAACCATAAAACATGTACAAGAATATTAATTTTAACACTTTTGCAATAGAAAAATAATGGAATTATTAAATATATATTATCAGGATTACAAATTATAGTATATTCACACAATGGAGAATTATATTGTAGTAAAAATAAGTTAACCAAAGCCACATGTGCCAAGATAGAAGGAAACTTAAGAACATAATGTTAAGAAAAAGAGCAAGTCTCAAAAGATTGCATACAGCATGCTGTACTGTTTATAAAGCTCAATGACAGATAAAGCTTAACCTTCTAATTCTTGAGCTTCATTGTGGGGGTTCATTATAGTGTAAATAAACAAATACATGAATACCTATGATGACAGAATATCATAAACCAAGAATTATGATTAATCCAATTCTGTGTTCCTAGAAACTTGTTTAAAATATACATACTATATACATGGAAAGAAAAATGAATAAGCAGTTGAAAGATACTAATAATATGGCATAAAATATCTTTTGTCTCTCAATAGAAAAAAGAAACGTTAGTAGAATCTTCATGGAGAATGAAAAATTATACAGAAAAATAATGGACTTACTAAAATGAAGCATTGTAATATGCTATAACTGAATTAAAGAAAACATCATCTTTTTAATACTATTTGAGAGATTTTTTTCTTTCAAGTACCACAGAGGTGTGATGTTTGACCCTTTCAGAATTAAATGAAAGAATACAGTCCTAGCATAAATTTTGGCTTTGCATACCAATTATTTCTATAATCAAATATACAATTATTTTAACTTTTAGAATTATGCTATCAATCATGCCCAAGAGACAAAATTATGGTTCTATGACAGGAAGTAAATGTTATAAACCTTGAAAATGTATAAAGGTCCAAATTTTGTAGGATTTTGGGATGGTGATGCCCAGTCTGCTTCTGCTTAAGAGGGGCCTAGATGGGTGGAACTGTCTTGCTTGCAGGTGTAGCTAGTTTCTGTTTCTGGATCTTTACTTATACATTTTCAAGGGCAAAGGTAGGAGATGGGAGGAGCAAAAAGGGAGAAAGAAAAAGTTTTCAGGGCCCAGCTAGATAGCTCAGTGGATAAAGAGCGCGCTGGGGTACCACATGGGAGGCCCCAGGTTCGGTTCCCGGGGACCTCTCTGAGCGGGCAGAAGGCCTTGAGAAAGGCAAGCCGCCGTGGGCAGGGCAAAAGCCACCGTGGGCAAGGCAAAACAAAGCCGCCACGGGCAGGGTGGAGCCCCCATGGGCATGGCAAAGTCACCCGTGAAAAGCGGAGCTGCTGCCTGCGAAGCGCGGAAGCCGGCAGCCTGCAAAAACATGGTGGACTGCTGCCCGCAAAACATGGAGCGGAGCCGCCCGTGAAAATGGAATGGAGCCACCCACGAATGGAGTGAGCCGTCGCCGCGGAGGGCCTACTCGGCGCGCCCGCCGCAAAAGACGGGGGGAGACAGGAAGTAAAAACAGAAAAACACAGAAGAATGGACACACAGCAAGAGCAAGCAGGGGGGTGGGGTGGGATATGTAATAAAAAAAAAAAAGAAAGAAAAAGTTTTCAGCATCAATATTCTCATTTTTTATAACTGGGAGTGACCAAAAAATGACTATATTTGATGAAACTAGAAAGAGTAGTTTAAGCATATTATTTTAACTATTAATATAGCAAAGTAAAGAACAAAAAATTAATACCATATTGTCCAAGCTGAGAGCAGGAGGGGAGAGAAATGTTCATGGCTGCGTGAGCTACAGCACTATCCATTAGATTGGAAACTCTATAGCTAATGTCTGAATCTGATAAAACAAAAACAAGTAACAGAACAAAATATGAAAAATTAAAAGTGGTGGCCTCTTGGGAACAGGACTGTGGGGGGAAAGATGAAAGATATGTGGGCCAGAGATCTGTTGTTTTAATTTTAAACCCTCCTGTACTAGGTGCTCTTTTCTTTATGTGAATGAATCACTTTTATTTAAATAAGTGAATGGATAAATAATGAAATAAAACAAATCCAATATGTGTATGACAAAGCTTTCATCACTCAAACAAACAGAGGCTGCCCACAGCCTTCTCTTACATCCTCGACTCAATACTATATTTATTACTGTGCATTCAATATCATGAAGTATAATAACACCTAACTTCATTCCTTTGCATGAAGACAACCTAAATAATTCCCCAGAGATGAATTGCAGGGAATTTTTCAATGGCTTGTAAAATATTTTATAATCTTCTCTATAAGTGACCTGAGTTGTCAGTGTCAATAATGGAGGAGGAACAGAAAGGGGCAACTGAGAGTCCCTGAAATCTTTCAAGCTAATTTATAGCCAAAGCACAGTTGGAATTTAGAGGTCTCTTGGGGCTGCACAGAACTGCTTGGTCCTCTGAATAATATTGCCCCCTAATCTGAACACACCCAAGGAGACACAGTGATGCTCCAGGCCTAAGGTTCACCCAAGGAACCTTGTGCAGACACAAGACAAGCTGGCCGGGAATCTGACTCACCTCGTGAATCCGTCCAAATCATCCCTAGTTAACGTCGCACAAAGTTCACTTGGTTTGTCTTCTCTTTTTCAGACTTAAAAACTGAAGAACATCTTGGAGGGCAAAAGATTTTCTTTTCCTCCCTCCACATAGGAACAGAAGTGACAAGATGCTAACCTGTCTCCTAGCGGGGGTGTCTGATACACACTCGGTTTCATCCGTTGAGTGGTTTGCTACCTATGCTGTCAAAAGAACACAGCTCTCCAGATGTGTTGTCAAAGGGAGTGTATAACCTTGTCAAGGGGCCAAAACGTAGTCTCTTCCTCCTAAAATTAAAGACGGAAAATGGGAGATAAGGGTTCTAATCTTATCTTCCTGTTGCTAGTTTTAATTCAGCCCTTCCTCCAACTTTCTTTTCAGGATATTTCACCCAACACCTTGCCTCCCAGGAACATGGAAATCAAATATCAGACCTTTATAAAAACTACCCCATGTTGGCAAACAAATGCAAAGTGTTGTGGGGAATTGTGATAAGAGGTGATGAATATCCAAATTTTTATTTCCTATATCTTGCTTACTGACTCCTCACTTACCCCTATGCCCTGCCTTTACTATGCATTCTCTACAGCTTTACTTTATCAGAGCTGAATAAATCTTATGCGTGGTATCACCTTCAAAGCTATGCAAAGAAGCATGAGGAAATAATATTACAGACTGCACTTACCAAAAAGAAAGGATCAATAAGAAATCACTGCAACATTATAAGATTTGTTTATAGGTAATATTTGTTTATAGGTAATATACACTCAAACACTAGCATAATATAATCACTGCAGTGATTGATAAAATAACCACAAACACATCAGTGTGTGCTACACCCTGTCAGTTGCTGACTTAGATCAGTGACTTCAGAATCATCTTTCAGGTTTGCCGAAAGTTGCCATTGTCATGCATGTAACAGATTTTCAAATCCTGAATTGTGAATTGCACCCCTTCATGTTCGGTGACATTTTGAGGCGACTGTATGGATGGGGTGGGGTGTGCTTGCTCCTGCATGTGTGCATGTGATGTTAATATGCCCACCGACATACTTGCCACTGACGCACACTGGCTTTCATGCTGTCCTCATACACATCACCTGTTCCCCGCGGCTCTTTCATTGACTGTTCCTCTGCCTGAAATGCTCTCCTGAAGACAGCAATGTGTTTACTCCTTCTAAAGCTTTACACTTTGCTCAAATGTCATCTTAGGACGGCGTCAAATTTAAAATGACAACTTCTCTACCCCTGCACTCTGGATCCCCTTCGCTGCATAATTTTCCTGCATAGCACTTAACACCCTCTACTATATTATATCACTTTCTTCTTTCTTTGGTTGCTTGAGGTCCCGGAGGGTGGGGATTTTATCTGTGCTCACTCATGACTCCCTAACACCAAACAATATGTGTGGCACACCAAAATACTCACGGAGCATTTTTGAATGAATTAACTTAAATATGATGAAAATTATGCCAGCCTGGTATCTGGATATGACTTTTTCAAAGTGTCAACATTCCAATATAAACATGCATTTTCCTTCCCATTTCAGTAACTCTATATGCTCTGCCTCCAATATTCAATTGCTGTTCCCCCACCCCTCCAGGGACTCCTCACCTTCCCCCACTTCCATTTGCTAATATCTCACTGGCCTTCTAGGCTGTCTTCACCAAGTGTTTATTTGTCATTTTCCAGTTCACTCAGGCCTAACTCCACAAAGAGGGATTTTCCAAGCACGAAAATTCCCAAAAAGAAAAAAAAAAATCAGCTCTGCTACAGGGACGCAGATAATTTGTTGCAAGAGATCTTGCAGGCAAAGCAAAAAAATATCTAGGAAGTATAGGCTGTGATCCACTCACAGGGAGAAAGAAATTGGGCTGCCAAGGAATCCCTTGCTCTCCTTCCTCAGATAAGAGGTCTCTGGTAGGGGTCCCATCTACCCCTACTCAAAGAGCAATAATATTCCAGAAGAGCCATTTGGACACGTGGCTACTTGCTGGTCACTTGAGAAGTTCTCCAGCAAGTGTGTACCGAGAAGATGTCTGCAGTGTAGGTATGATTTCAGAAGATGGAGCTGCCTGAAAGATTTCTTTCTTGGACTTGGCTGGGACTTTTTCCACCTACTCTTATTTTTTTCAGTCTAGATTTTTATGAGTATTGAATAAAAAGAGTATTTTAGATGTCTCTAGTAGCTGAGATGGAATCTCAGACAAAAGACCTCTAAGACTGAAATATAAATAGAGAAGAGTTCAGGATGACATCATGCTGTATGCACACCAGAAGTGACCACAAATAACCTACAATAACCTTTAAAATTAGTTTTTTCCTGACTTCATAAAACAATATTTTATTTGGCAGGCATATATTGGCAAGCACTTTCAAAAGCTCTATTTGTTTTCTGTATCCAGGAAGACACAACCAGTGTTTTCACATAGGTTTCCTTCTATGCTGTGGTTTTGCCATTTTCTGCTTCTTTATGAGTGGCTGCTGCAGAATATTTTTCTTTGAGATGTTTATTAAGAGCAACAAGGATATGAATGAAAAACCATCCTTATAACAATACAGGGTGGGTTTCTCCTTCCATATGTAATACTGACCAGACCCAAAGTACAGAGGTAGAAAATGTGAATAGCGGTATGGTTGCTTTATGCTGAGGTTATATAATAAACTGCAACTATATAAAAATATATTATAAGACATTGAAGGAAATCAGCCCATGTGTCTTTTGATGCATTAATGAAATCCAAGATTAGAAAGAGAATGTAACTTAAAACAATGTAGCTTTAAAAATATATCAAATTATTCAAACCAAATTGAAGTATAGTGGAGAGCAGGAAAACATAATTTCAAAATTATCTCATAGGTTAGTCCATTGTTCTTGCTTTGAAATTTTTTTCCCATTATAAAATAAAAGTAATATATTTTTCCTAAATATTTTAACATATAAAATCTTTTCTGAATCTGACTAATTTCATATCACTTGGGTTTTCAAACTCTTCTTACACTGTTTCTTAGAGGACAAAGATGAAGAAGTGTACAATCTTTTCAAAAAGATAAAAAATAAATATTTATCAAATAAATATCACTTCTAGAATAAGTCTCTATATTTCATTTTCTTCTTATGGTTTCTGTTAATCTTGTACTCTCACACAAGCATATAAGGAAGGTTCCAATAATTAACCTTGTGCTGTTGACCTAACCAAAATTAACTGGCTATGCAACAATTTAGTTGTCCATATAAAAACAGGAAGAGAGATTTCCCCAAGTAACCCTTATTCACCATGAGAAAAACAGCTGGTGCTCTCTCGTTCCATGTAAGGTTGTGGGGCATGGATGAAAGGATGTATATTTCTGATATCCTCTCTTGTAAATGCGTGGTTTTTTTCAGTGGAAGTGTGCCAGCACTCAGTTCCTCAGAGGCAGGGGCCCAAGAAAGTCTGGTCAAAATATTGAGACTTATATCTTTATAAGATGAGGTCTGTTAAAATGAACAAAGCTTCCTCACCAGTGTAACATGAATTATCGCTGCAAAATAATAATGAAAACCCATGCCTTTCCTCCTAAGAAAGGAGGGAAAGATTAATAAGAAACATTGCCTTTGCAACAACAAAAATCAAAGTTTTAGTACCGGAGTTCTTTGTGTCCCTGTTTTCCAGTAGTTCTGCTACATTTCCCACAGTACACTGCTGGGATTTTTTATTTTTTATTTCGCTACGCATGCTCACACATCTGTTGCACATGTGTGATCAACCGACTAGATTTTCGAGCCAAATGTCCTGTTAAATGGACAGAGTGGGCAGAGCATTCCTTTGAGAGTTAGATTCTGCCTCTGGTGGATTGCCGC
Source organism: Chaetophractus vellerosus (assembly GCA_004027955.1). Lineage (NCBI taxonomy): Eukaryota > Metazoa > Chordata > Mammalia > Cingulata > Chlamyphoridae > Chaetophractus > Chaetophractus vellerosus. The sequence goes on from PVKH010001824.1 coordinate 10,971, forward strand.
CAAATGCAATGGTGTAATAAAGAAAAGAAATCTGCTCATTTGAATTGCATTGAAATGAACTGTGTCCTCTCCTAAAATACCATATGGTAATGATCCCTGGAGGTATGGCGCATAACACCTAGGTCTGGCAGACTCCACTGGAAGGCTGTAAATGTCCTGTGTAGTCAGACTGTGAAAGGCAAGATAGTTGACAAGAAGCATGAAGGCTGAAACAAGAATCCTAACTGATGTCCCTCAATCAACTCAAATGAAAGAAAATAGATTGAACAAAGAAATCCTAGCAAGTCATCTTGGAGAACTCCTTCTTCTCCCATTAAAAGGCAGTTCTTGGATCTCACCTCCAGTAAAATGAAACCGTATGGAAACAAAGCTGTTTCACGTGAGCAGTAGCCAGAATTTCTTTGCAGCAAATTATCTCAATAAGACTCGAGTGTATGTCTGCAGAGCAAAATGCAGTCTTCATAATCAAACCTCCACCAGAGCTGAGAGCAGATAGACCAAGTAACCGGACACGCTAACAATCCTGCCTCTGCTTTGGCTCGCACTCTCCGTGAACCTGATCCTACTGCAGGTAGTAGCTAGTGATCTGCATGTCATTCTGCGAAGTCTCTAGAGGGAGACACATGCTCGCGCATACACACACACACACACACACACACACACACACACCAGTTTTTTTAGCAGGGAGAATTTCAGGTAATTAGAGAATTGGTGGTGAGACACTGAAATATCTGTATACCAAACAGAAGAAAAGAATGACTGGTTTTCTCCACACACACACATCCCTCTCCCCAACACCATATGTTACTGCTATAGAAATTGAGAGTATGGGATTTAACTACAAAACACAAACACAAACAAAAACAAAACCCAATAGTCATTTGTAGTTATAAATTTTTACATTTATATCAACAGAGCAAATCTGATCGATTATTTCATCTTTCTTGAAAAGGCACAAATTTTTTTTACTAATTTAGTGCGAAATTAAAATATAGTTTAATATAGAAATAATATGTGGATTTATCTCTAGAAAAGAATTTATTCTTGCCTGTATTTTTTCTATTTTAATAATTTGATCAAAATGGCAAGTCTCTTAATGGGGTGCAAGAATTCCTAAAACTACGATCTCTTAAACCTCACTTTTCTTTTTCCAGAAGCTTAGATAACTAAAGAAAAGTCCATATAACTGACTCTAAAATATTGGATTTACATAATTATTCTTTTTAACTTTCCTGGAAATTGAAAGTTTGTTTTTTTTTAATGTCAGATGTGATTTGGTGTTTTGATTTCTATAGTCCCTTTATGATAATTGAGGGACATCTCAGTTATCATTAATTACAAAAACATAGATATAACACAATGGAATGATAATAGCCAATATGTCTCAGAGAGATTTATCTAATATTGGGTTAATAGTAATTCATTTCAACTTCACCTTAACCCAATAAGGTAGGTATTATTATTCCAAAATTTTACTGGTGAGAAAACAGATTGATAAGGATTTTGTGCTGGTCCAAGGTTAAAAGTGAAGTATATATGAGGTGCAAACCTCTACCTTCTTTTTCCAGAGTCAGTGTTCTAAAATGTCTATTCAAACAGGGTTCTAGAAAGGGCACTCTTTTTCTCATTAGAGCAATTGTATATTTACAAAAAAAATCATGGAGAAAGTACAGCACTCCATATAACAGCCCCTATTATTAACGCTTTGTTACCTTTGTTAAAGTTGATGGAAGAATATTACAATTAACTATTAACTATAGTCCATAGAATACATTAGGGTCCACTGTTAGTATTGTACATGCCTATGCTTCTTTTTAATTTTTATTTGAGTAACTTATATATGATATATAATTTCTCCATTTAATCACATTCAAATATGTAATTCCATGCTGTTAATTACATTCACCATGTTGTGCTACCATCACCGCCATCTATTACCAAAACTTTTCTAACACCTTGTTTTGGTCAGCCAAAGGTGTGCCT
>PVKH010001824.1:13053-29112 GCA_004027955.1 Chaetophractus vellerosus
TTATTTGGGGTAGAAGCTTACAGTTACCAGGCCACAAAGCATAAAGTTCTTCCCTCACCCAAGTCCACGTGTTGGAATAAGATGGCTGCCGACGTCTCCAGGGTTCAGGCTTCCGGGTTCCTCTGTTCCCAGGGCTGCGTTTCTCTCCGGGCTTAGCTTCTGTTTCCTTCACGAGTTCAGCTGAAGACTATGAGACTCTGCGTTGCGTCTCTCCACAAGGCCAGCTGTAGCCTATCCGGCGATCGGCTCACTCCAACATCAGAACTGCTTCTCAAATCTCCTTCTCCAAATCTCTTCTTCCTCTTATCTAGCCTTCCATACTTTAGACCACGCCCACCGAGGGGCAGGGCTCAACGTCTCACTGACATAGCAGTTAACGCCCTACTCACAACTCAATCATGCCCAGATGAACAGACCAGCTTACAAACATAATCTAATCTATATTTTTGGAATTCATAATTAAATCAAACTTAAACCATTACACACCTTAAATGGAAAGTCTGTACCAATTAAACATTAACTCCCCATTCTTCACTCACATCCCAGCCTCTGGAGACCTGTAGTCTTGTTTCTGACTCTATGAAGTTGTTTATTCTAATTATTTATAGCAGGGAGATCATACAATATTAGTCCTTTTTTTCTCTGGCTTATTTCATTCAATATGGTACCTTCACAGTTAATCCATGTTGTTGCATATACTAGGACTTCATTCCTTTTTATGACTGAATAATATTCCAATGCATGCATCCGACACACACACACACACACACACACACCACATTTTGTTTATACTTTCATTGGTTGATGGACATGGACTGCTTCCATCTTTTGGCATTTTTGAATAATGTCGCTATGAATATTGGTGTGCAAATATCTGTGTGAGTCCCTGCTTTCAACATTTTGGGTATATATCTAGAAGTTTAACTCTCTGAGGAACCATTAAACTGTTTTCCACAGGGGCTGTACCATTTTATGTTCCTACCAAAAATAGGCAAGTGTTCCCTTATCTCCAACACTTTGTTATTTTTCATTTCTTGATTAGTAACCATTCTAGTGGGTGTGAAATAGTATTCATGGTGGTTTTGATTTGCATTTCTCTACTGGCTAATAATGTTGAGCACCTTTTTTTTTTTTTTTTTTTTTTGCTTAGTGGCCATTTGTATATCTTCTTTGGAGAAATGTCTATTCAAGTCTTTTTTTATTGTTGTTGTTACATATCCCCCCCCTTTCTGCTTGTTCTTGCTGTGTTGATTTTTTGCATTCTTCTGTGTCTGCTTTGTCTCCCCCTGTTGCGACGACGCGCCTAGTCAGCTCACCGCGCAGGCGGCTTGCCCCGCACGTGGGCGGCTCTGCTCTGCTTGTGGACGGCTCTGCTCTGTTCGCGGGCGACTTGCCCTGGCTGTGGCGGCTTTGCCTTGCACGTGGCGGCTTTTTGCCCTGCCCACGGCGGCTTGCCCTCTAAAGGCAGTCCGCCCACTCGGAGAGGCCCCCGGGAACCAAACCCAGGGCCTCCCATGTGGTGAACAGGCGCCCTATCCACTGGGCTACAGCTGGCCCCTCTATTCAAGTCTTTTGCCCATTTTTAATTTGAGTTGTTTGTCTTTTTGTTGTTGAATGATAGGATTTCTTTATAAATTCTGGATATTAAACCTTCATTGGATATGTGGTTTCCAAATATTTTTCCCATTCCATAGGCTGTCATTTATTTTCATGATGAAGTCCTTTGATATGCAAAAGTTTTAAATTTTGATTAATTCTCATATATCTATTTTTTTTCTTTTGTAGCTTATAGTTTTAGGTGTAAAATCTGAGAAAACTTTGCCTTACATGAAGTCCTGAAGATGCTTCCCTGTTTTCTTCTAGGAGTTTTATAGTTTTGGTTCTTATATTTCATTTTTATAAACACTTTCTTTCTTTCTCTCTTTCTCTCTTTCTCTCTCTCTCTTTCTTTCTTTCCCTCCCTCCCTCCCTCCCTCCCTTCCTTCCTTCCTTCCTTCCTTCCTTCCTTCCTTCCTTCCTTCCTTCCTTCCTTCTTCTATTTAATGCCCCACCCCCACCCGAGATGGCTCCCTCATCTGTCTTCTTGTTGTCTGCTCACTGTGTCTGCTTGTCTTCTTTAGGAGGCACCGGGAACCAAACCCACTACCTCCCACATGGCAGGCAAGCGCCCAACCTCCTGAGCCACATCTGCTCACTGCTGGCTGTGTCATCTGCTGGCTGTGTCATCTGCTGGTTACATCATCTGCTCATTGCAGTGTTTGCTCGTTGTGGCAATTGTGACCTCTGCTGGTAGCAGTATCTGCTGGTTGCAGCATCTGCTGGTTGTGGTGGTTGCAGCGGTTGTGGCAGTTATGGTGTCTGCTGGTTGCGGCATCTGCTGATTGTGGCATCTGCTCGTCTTCTTTAGGAGGCACCAGGAAACAAACCTGGGATGTACCATGTGGAAGGTGGGCACCCAACTGCTTGAGCCACATCCTCTACTATATTTAGGTTTTGATCCATTTTGAATTGACTTTTGTCAATTAGAATATGATTTAAAATTGGGATGTGTGTATCCTCCAATGCCATTCTTCCTTTGCAGATGACCATTTAGGGCCCCTTATCCTTCCATATGTATTTTGTATTTCAATTTCTTTAAAGAGGGCTGTTGGAATTTTATTGAGATTGCATTGAATTGCTTTGCATAGAATTGACATCTTAACAATAGTTAACCTTCTAATCCAAGAACATGGAATATCCTTTCATTTATTTAGGTTTTATTTTATTTCTTTTAGTAATGTGCTGTAGTTTTCCAAGTATAAATCCTTTGCATCCCTGGTTAAATTCATTTCTAGATATTTGAGTCTTATTAGTTGCTATTATAAATGGATTTTTCTTGAATTCCTCTTACGATTTTTCATTACTAATGTATAGAATACTGATTTTTCATGTTGATTTGTACCCAGCCATTTTGTTTAGTTTGTTTATTAGCTCTAGCACGTTTTTTTGTGTGTGGATTTGCTCAGGATTTTCTATATATAGGATCATGTCAGCTGCAAATATGGAAAGTTTTACTTCTTCCTTTCCAATTTGGTTGGATTTTATTTCTTTCTCTTGCCTAATTGCTCTGGCTAGAATTTCCAGTACATTGTTGAATAATAGTGGTGACAGTAGGCATCCTTGTCTTGTTCCTGGTCTTAGCTGGAAAGCTTAGGATGCTAGCTGTGGGCTTTTTGTTTTGTTTTGTTTTTCACACATACACCTTTTATCCTGCTGAGGAAATTTCCTTCTATTCCTAGTTTTCAGAGTGTTTTTATTAAGAAGGGGTGCTGGATTTTGCCAAATGCCTTTTCTTCATCAATTTAGATGATCATGTGTGTGTTTTCCCTTCATTCTATTAGTATATTATATTATTTAACTTTTTTGTGTTGAACCACCCTTGCATACCTCAGATGAATTCCACTTGATCACAGTATATAATTCTTTTAATGTGCTATTGGATTTGGTCTGCTATTATTTTGTTGAGGATTTTTGCATCTATTTTCATCAGGGTTAGTGGTATATAATTTTCTTTATTTCTGGTATCTTTATCATGGTTTTCATATTAGTGTGATGTCAGCCTCATAGACTGAGTTAGGGAGTGTCCCCTCCTCTTGAATTTTTTGGAAGAGTTTGAACAGGACTAGTATTAATTCCTCTTGGAATATTTGGTAAAATTCACCAGTAAAGCCATCTGGTCCTGGACTTCTCTTTGTTGGTAAGTTTTTGGTTACTGATTTATTCTCTTTACTTGTATTGGTCTGCTGAGATCTTTTATTTCTTCTTGAGTCAGTGTGGGTAGTTTATGTGTTTTTAAGAATGTGTACATTTTAGCTAGGTTATCTAATTAGTTATTTCATAGCTATTCATGGTATCTTCTTATAATCATTTTTATTTCTGTGGGTTAGGTAGTAATGACACCCCCTTTCATTTCAGATTTTAGTTATTTGTGGCCTCTCTCTTTTTCCTTTATCAACCTAACTAAAGATTTGTTAATTTTACTGATCTTTTCTAAGAACCAACTTTTGATTTTGGTTGCCTCTATTTTTTTAGTCTCTATTCCATTTATTTCTTCTTTAATCTTTTTTCATTTCCTTCCTTATGTGCCCTTTGGGTTTAGTTTACTCTTCTTCTAGATCCTTCAGTTGTGAGGTTTTTTCTGATATGAGAAGTTTTTTTTCATTTTAATATAAGCATTTAGAGCTATAAATTTTCTTCGTAGCACTGTCTTTGCTGCCTTTTCATAAGTTTTGGTATGTTGCGGTTTTGTTTTCATTTGCCTTAAATATATCCTAATTTTCCTTGTGATTTTTTTCTTTGGCACATTGGTTAAGACTGTATTGTTTAATTGCCACATACTTGTGAATTTTGCAATTTCTCTCTGTTACTGATTTCTAGCCTCATTCCACTGTAGTAGGAGAAGATTTCAATATTTTTTTAATTTATTGAGACTTGTTTTGTGATGTAACATATGATCTATCCTGGAGAATGACCCATGTGCACTAGAGAAGAATGTGTATTTGCCGCTGTTGGGTGAAGTGTATATATGTGTATATATGTCTGCTAGGTCTAGTTGGTTTATAGTATTATTCAATCACTTTATTTCCCTTTTTAATCTTCTGTCTATACATTTTGTCTATTATTGAAAGTGGTGTATTGAAGTCTCCTACTATTAATATAGGACCATAATTCCTCCCTTCATATCTATCCATATTTGCTCCATATATTTTGGGGTTTGTCATTAAGTACATATATATTTATAATTGTTACGTCTTCTTGCTGAATTGATCCCTTTAACAGAATATAGTGACTGTCTTTGTCTCTCATAGCAGTTTTTCACTTAATACTTATTTTATCTGATGTTAGTACAGCTACTCCAGCTCTCATTAGGTTACTATTTGCAGGGTATATTCTTTTCCATTCTTTCACTTTCAACCTATCTGTGTCTTTCCATTTAAGGTAAGTCCCATGTAAACAGCATATAGTTAGGTTGTGCTTTTTATCCATTTACCAATCTCTACCTTTTGACTGGAGAGTTTAATCTATTTATATTTATTTGAAGTTTGCTACTGTTAGTGCAGGGCTTTCTTCTGCTATTTTGCTATTTGGTCTTTGTAATTCTTATACCTCTTCTGACTGACCCTCAATTCCATCAAGAATAGCTTTCATATTTATTTGATGTTTTGTATTGTACCATTTTGAGTCCCTTCTCATTGCTTCTTGTATATAATTTTTTATATTTTCTTTGTGGTTATCATAGGGCTTAAATTTAACAACCTAAACCCATAATATTCATGTTGGATTTGATACCAACTTAAATTCAATAGCATGCACATATACTCTTCCTATACCCCCAGCCCTCCACCTTTTCGTTGTTACTTGTTACAAATTATATCTTTATACATTGTATATCACAAATCATAGATTTATCATCACTTCTTATGCATTTACATTTTTGAACCTGTAAGAAGTAAAAAGTGGAGTGATGTACCAAAAAATATACCGCCATAGTACTGGCATTTTTAATTATCCATATGGTTACCTTTACCAGAGGCTTTTATTTATGCCACTTCTATGCCCTGTCTAGTGTCTTCTACTTTCAGCCTAAAGAACTCCTTTAGCATTGCTTATAGGGTAGGTTTAGTGGTGACAAATTCCCCTCAGCTTTTGTTTCTCTGGGAATGTCTTGATCTCTTCCTCATATCTGAAAGGCAATCTTGCCAGATATAAAATTATTCATTGGCAATTGTCTTCTATCAACACATTAACTATTTTGTCCCACTGCCTTCTTGCCTCCATGGTTTCTGATGATAAATCAGTATTTAATCTTACTGGAACTCCCTTATACCTAACATGTTGCTTTTGTCCTGCAGCTTTCAGAACTCTCTCCTCATCATTGCCTTTTGACAGTTTGACTATTTTGTATCTAGGTGTAGTTCTCTAAAAGTTTATCCTGTTTGGGGTTCATTGGATTTCTTTAGTGTGTGTTTTCATATCTTTAATTAAATTTGGGAAGATTTCTGCTTTTTTATCTTTGAATATTCCTTATGCCTCTTTCTTCTCCTTCTGGAACTCCTATAATGCATATATTGGTACACTTGATTATCTCCCACAGGTCTCAGGCTCTGTTCATCTTTTTCATTCTTTTTCCTCTATGTTCCTCAGTCTGAATCATTTCATTTGTCTTGCTTAAAATTCACTGATTGTTTCTTCTGCCACCAGCTCCAATCTACTGTTGAAATCTTCTAAGCAAGTTTTCATTTCAGTTATTATATATTTTTATATTCAGTTGTTATGTAGTCTCCAAATCCAGGATTTCTGCTTAGTCCTTTATAAAATTTCTTCTCCTTGTTGAGATTTTCAAATTGTTCATTCACTGTTTTCCTGATATCCTTTGGTTCTTTCTCCATGTTTTCCTTTATCTCCTTGAGCATATTGAGGGTCATTTTTTTTAGGTCTTTGTCCAGTATGCCCAAAGTCTTATCTTCTTTGATGGTTTCTGGATTTTTATCTTGTCCTTTGGATGTGCCATCATTTCATGTTTCTTTGTTTGTCTTGTAATTTTTTGTCTTGTCTTGTAATCTTTTGTTGCACATTGTACATTTTAATATTTTAAAGTGCTAACTGTGGGATTTGGTTCCTGAGCTGTCTGTTCCTTAAGTTTGTATCCAGATAGTGATAGGACAGAGATTTCCTTGAGTACCTGGAGCTAACAAAAGCAAAGGAACCAAGGCAAACAAACAAAACACCTTTCACACCATTAAAGTTTAACCTTCCTATAAAGAAGATCAGCTTGAGGTGAAAATGAAGTGGAAGGTCCTCTCCATCTTTTCTGAGCCTGTATTTTGCTCTGTACTTGTGCTTGCTCATGGCCTAAGGAGTTTCCCCATTTACAGAAATTTGAATGCCCTCTTTTCTCCCTATGAAATAGACTTTCTCTCCTGGTTATTCTATAGTATTCCTTAAAAGAAGTAATCTATTGTATCATGCTGCTTTGACTTAATTGTTTCTTACACTACTTTAGCTGTCTATGAGCTGCTTCTGTCTGCAGGGCAAGTTCAGGAAGGACAAGCCAGAGGCAAGTTTCCCAGTTTAGTCTTTCAGGCTACCACCCAAAAGAATGGCACTGACACATAGTCACCACAATATGCACACAGAGTTACTCTGCTCCCTCCAGAACAGGGTCAGGGACCCACAATGGAAGTGCTGGCTCCACACCATGCTGGGGAACAGGTGTGGGAGGAGCAAGCAAAAGTGCCATGAGCTTCTTCTACCAAATTTAAATTTGTGCTTTCTTGATTTGTAACTTGCCCAGTCACTGCAACCCTTTATCTGTTTTCTGGAGTTCTAAGGAAGACAGATCTGCCAGTTTTTGCTAGTTATGCAAAGATTCTGTGGGGGAATGGCACCCTAGATCATATTACACTGCTATCTTCATCAATTGGAAGTCCTGTTTCCTTTTGTCTTTCAGGTCCAGAGTCTCAATTCTTCATTTCAAATATGCTTTCCCTATATTCTAAGAGCATCAGAGTGAAAAATTCCACCATTTACCTCAACAATTTAATGGTACTTTTTAAAAACTGTGGTACAACTACATTGGTTTACTTTTCTTCAAACCTGAATCTATCCCATGACTAAAGTTTTAGTACATTGTCTCTAAATGCTGCTTCTAAAAATATTATCTAACTAGTGTAACTTTTTCATTCACAAGCTGAGGTTAGGTTTCTTTTAATCTCATCACAGAAGTCATATATATATTTTTTACTTTCTAAACCAATGTATTTTGCCAAAAGTGTAGTCCTATGAATAAAAATGGCATAATTAAATTTTGTTTCTAAATTATTTTTAAATAATTAAATTTTCTTAACTGAAGCCTGTTCATATTTGTAAGTTCTCTTCTACTCCTTTTTTAAGAGTCATTTTCACTTGAGGGTTTCTGTGAATATTGGGATTACAGAAATGGTTCTTGGAAATCATGTAGCAGGCAGTTGACATTTCCACTAATATCCATATTCCAGAAAAATCCTCATGATATCAACACAGATGTTTCTTTTTCATGATCTATAATACCTTCAAATTTGAAACTGAAACACCAAATAAATTCAGCCCCTTTTTGTTTTTGATAAAAAGAACATTTGGTTCTGAAGCCATATTCAAACTCATATATTAAAACCCTATTTATTATTTCAGCAGAGGAGATCTGAGTGCAAAGTGTGTGGGAAGAGTATTTATCTTATTTTTACAGATTAGAAAGCTGATGCATAGAGATTACATTATATATATGAGGTCAATGAAGATATCAACAGAACTGTGATGAGCCAAAAGTACATTCCACAAAAAATCTAAAAATTAGATTTCCAAATGATATGTAACTACCATTTTAAAACATCTTGTAAAATTAATATATTCATATAATCATGTCTATCATTTCAGCTATAATTTAGGCTATCATCATTTTACCAGATTCACAGGAAATTCCCAGTACGGTTTGCCAGTTGATCTTGGAACAAAAAGTCCAAAGAAGTCACATAGACACACATATGTATTTTTTTTAATTTGAAGAGGATATATATAAAATTCAAAATATCATCTGTGCTAAGTCAACCTAAAAGAACTAAATTTGCTCTTAGCTGGGGACCAGACTGCAGAAATACATATATTCACACTTTTCAGCTATTTTTTGGCAGTTTTAAGAGTGCTACTAATAGTCCTGAGTGAAAAATTTAGGTTTAGCTCTTTTGAATATTTGGTGCCTTTCTTCTAATCATTTGAACCAAAATTATTCCAATAGAGGCTTGATTGGTTCTTTGGAGCACCCATATGAACAATTCCTATCTTTTGCTGAATTTTAGTAAATTGTTAAATATGTTTTACTGAAAATGAAAAGCAACCTCTACCATTGGCATCTCCAAGACTTTGAGAAACAGGCTCCTCATCAGAAAATTCTAACCAGAAAATTCACCTTTGAATTAGAGTTAAGAAATTAACATTTATAGCAACACATTTCTGTATGTGTGTGTGTGAGAGAGAGAAAGGAAGGGAGGGAGGGAAAGAGGGAGGGAGAGAAAATAAGCAAATAAACCAAACATAAGGGAAAAATAAGGATTTTGCAAAACAGCTTCAAATGGAAGCCTGAGAGACTTTTTAGACCAACTGCCTTTTCTTCAGCTTGCATACTGCTGTGTGTGAAAACACATATACACAGGAATTTGAGCTCAGCAACACTTCTGCTTACTTTCTCTTCCTCTCCCTTCCCTTCCACAGTTCCCTTTACTTACTAATCTGTCAAATCAAATGCTAAATCAGGAGCAATGGCCTACAATTAGCTTTTTCAATTAAGGTGTAGAGTTCAAAGTTGACTCCAGAGTGAGTAATTGCTTTTGAAAACCACAACCTGCAGGCAGCTGCCAGATTATTATAACAGTTTATTTAACCTCCAAACATCTGATCAATTTTATTATCTAGGCAGAAGGGAGGCAAACTGTAGAGCAGGATTTAAAATACACTGCTCATCCTAGATGTCTGAAAGAAGATAAAAATTCTTCAGCACCATAAATATCCTTTCCTCATCACCTTGCTGAGAAAACAAGTTCAAAATCATACAGCTTAATTCGAAAGTCAACAGAAACAAAGAAACTGAATGCAAAAGCATCCTGACATTCAGCTGGGACAGGAGTGTGGGGAAGGGGTCAGGAGCAATTTAAAAATTACAAGGTTTAAAAACATTCAAATATCCGGCTTATGATGTCTGGGTTTTTTATTCATCCAGAAAGGAGATAGAGAGAGTTGCCAACCTCACCAAAACAAAGAATATCACATTTCAAGAATCCTGATTTGGCTGCCTCCACACTGCCCACTTTATTATTCTGAAATCTGCTCTATGGCTCCAGGAATGAAGGCAATTGAAGCCTTTGTATTCTATAAATGGGCAGAAGAGCCTTCCTAGCTCCTGCCTCTACCCTTGCAAGGCCATAGGCTCACGATAAATCTTCCCTCTCCTCCACAAAATGGCACCTCTAGGGAATGCATCCACCTCCTTCCAGACCCTACCATCCCCATCTTGCCAGACATTCCCTGCAGCTTCTTGGATTTACTCTCTTTTGCTGCCTTTGCAAATCAAAAGGTTTTGTTGATTATCTCTCTACCCATTCAAGAAGGCGATAATAGGTAAGAATATAGACTCTCTAGCCAGTCTTCCTGGATTTCTATCTCAGTTCTGCTATTTACCAACAGAATGATCACAGGAAAATTATTTCATTTCTCTGTGGCTATTTCTTCATCCATAACAGCTTCATAGCTTGTGAAGATTGAACTGTTGTCATACATAAAGCCCTTAGAACTGTACCTGGTACATAGTAAGTGTTATGCATGTTTTAGCCGTTTATCATGATTATCATTCACTCTGGATGCAATTTTTAGTTCCCTCTTGGCTTTGTCCTTTGCCCGTTAGACAGTTTTAGCCACTCCGTGGTTCAGCTCCAGGTCTTGGAACATCTTTCAAGGTTGCTGGGAATGAGAGTTCAAAATAGTGAGCTACTTATGCTGTTTTCGTGCCCTTGCTTTGAGGTCATTTAATGAGAAGAAGACAGGTAATTCCCAACTATAATGATCTCCAAAATATACTAATCACTCAAAGTCACAGAGGGGAAGCCAGATACTAATTCCCATCACTGCTTTTGAGGAATTTATATTGTATCTTTTCTGTCCATTCGAGCAAAGCTGATTTAAGAGAATAAAAATCATACAAAGAAAAAGACAATTTATAATGTGTAATGGAAATGAACCACTCATTTCTACAAAAAGAACACTTCATTATAGCAAAAAATAACATGATATAAATTCTCATTCTTTTTTATTTTTATTTTCTGTTGATTCTCTTTTATATCTATTCTCCAATCCCAGTTTACTTTCCCCTATACAACTATGCTAATGTATATGATATCCTGGCGTTCCTATGAATCTTTCATAATATATAGTGCTTTTGTATATCTTTTTAATGTAAAATTTATTTATTTTTAAACTAATAATGAATAAAGTTTACTGAATTATAAAGATTTTTATTTACTGTGTTTATTATTTTTAATTATTCAACAGAGCATATTTAAGATATATTAATGTTATTTTGTTAATATATTCCTTTGCTTACATCTATTCCTTTGCTTCTAATTACTGCTGAATATCCCAGAGCGTGTGCCTATTATATTTTCACCTAACCACTCAAGGCTTGCCATTTTATTAACCACAAATATTAACATCTAATGATTTATCTCATATTTGACCAAACTGATATCTCATATTTGAACAATCACAATGAGTCTGGTAATTAACTGCAAATTTTCCCCCCCCAATCTTATACAAAAGATTTTTCCACCTGAATTATTGAGACAGTTGATTCTCTCTTTCACTTTCTAGTAAACATACACTCAGAGAAACTAGCATTTTTGTTTTGAAATCTAATAGCTGGAAATTAACATATTTTGTGGCTATAAGTAAATATCTTTCAGACATACTAAACAACATAAAACGTAGCCATTTTAGAATCTCCATGGAAATAGTCAGGCCATGAACAAAGAGTAACTAATAACAAGCTAGCCATGTTTTCAGCATCTGTAGCATTTTAATTATAAAGATGTAGGACATGGACAAACACTGAAATAATTTAAATGTCTATCATTTAGACTCGGGCCTAAATCAATATGGAATTTATGCAACTAAATAAAACGAAGCTATTTCTGACACAGAAATAGCTTCAAAATACACTGTTAATGGGAAAGGCAAGTCACGGAAAAGTATTTGTCATATGGTTCCAGTTTTGCTAAAAAAAAAATAAAGGAGATATGCATGTATAATAATTGTGTCTATATAGGACTGTATGTGCTAGAATATATTAGGGTAGATTCAAATTGCAGAGAGGAATAGCATTGCCTAGGGAAGGAGAACAAAATTTTGTCTTTTAATTTTTGTCCTTTAGTACCATTTACATTTTTTGGACTGTTTACAAGTGTGTATTAATTTCATAATTAATTTTCCTATACATAAATAAAACAAAAATATAGCAAATAAACCTGGCCTGTGAGGTAGGTGGGAATTATAGTTTTATTTACAAATGGTAGAGCCTATGTAATTACAGCATCATTTAGGCCAGCAGAGGCAGAAGTAAGAAAGAAACTAAAGAGCAGATCAAGAATTCCCTTCTACCCCAAATCACAGGCAATGTAAAATCAAAGAAAATGAGCCATTTTCACATTTTGACTATCACTTGCAAATTTATGATTTGGGCTTTTTGTTTGTTTGCTTGCTTGTGTGTAAATTGTAGCAGAAAGGAAATTTAAAATATTTCCATTTAAATAGAAGTAACCATTTTCAGTGAACTGGAAGAATTGGAGGAATTAGGGAAAACTCTTGTGCCTATGATGCTGGCAGTAAAGTAACTGGAAATGTTTTTCAAATATTTAAGATTTAAGAAATGAAATTTTGTCATAAAATATATTTGAAATAACCACATATGTGCTTCTATTTCCTTCATGAAAATTATGCAAATTCAATTTTAGAATATATTTTACCATATAAATATCTAAAATCAATTTTTCACAAAGATTTTACTTTTGAACATTTAAAAATTGCTGTTTTATTGCTCAATGTTTCGAAAATAATTATATATTATTTTTAGTTTTTCTTCAAAAACTGAAACATAAAAAGTTCAGGCCAAAATAGAACTTGGAGACTTAACATGAGAATTTGGCCATATTTCTAAATTATCTAGAGAAATTAGGGAAAACAGGGGAATTTTTAAGTGGAAGTATGTAAAAAGAGTTTAAAAACACAGAACCAACTATCCTATAATAAAAAAATGCTCTTATCTTTAAGAAATATTCCATTTTTATTTTTCCTAAGGTAAGTAGCAATTAAGAAAAAATAACTTGCAAATTAAGCATTTGATTTTGCTACTATATAACCAAACCAGTTGTCCAGTAAAATAATTTTTCTTAAATGTGTATATCAGAAAGTTGCAGACTAATGGCTAAATATATGATTTTTCTTCATGGCAAATAAAACATGCTAACAATAGATCTAACAATTTTGTGAACCATACTCAAGTTCGCAGATGCTTTACATTGTTAGCCGCAAATAATATAACTGATCTGGATTCTATTTTCACACAATACTTTTCCATTATTCTGAACTTTTCACATATAAAAATAAAAACATTAATGTTACATACTATATAACACTAATTTTTCTTAGCACAATTTTCCTTTGCATATCAGAATATTTAATAATATTTGAATTAGAATAATACTGAGAATATCAAACGAATTCTAGGTTTTTGCACTCGAATCTTGCTTTCCAGCTAGTTTACCAGAAGCAAGATTATAAATGAAATATTTATAATGTTATACTCCCCCTAGTGGACATTTTTGAAACGGAATGTTCAGCAACCTACCTGCACACTCCATAGCATTCTGAGTTTCAAGATTCTAGAGATCCTGAATGGGAAGGGTCTTTGAAGGTTGTCTAGTTAACTGTTTCTGTGATGCAATCAGTTAGCCAGGTCATGCTTCATCTAGGTCTCACTCCTTCAAGAAAGCTATGTTTCTGTCTTGGGGTACCTAATACTTTAAGAAAACATGTTTCTATTAATTCCAAAAACCTCTCCTTATAACATTCATTTCTTGGGCCTCCTTCTTGAAGAAGCTGGGAAGAGTTCATTTCAATTCCATTTTTCCATCCTTAAAGTATTTTTAGAAAATATCTCAGCATAAGGGCATTACTATTAAACAAGTGAAAAATAATAGCATTGAGAAGCCATTTTAAAAAACACATTCTGTTTCAAGCAAGAGTAACAAAATAGGAATGCGCTATTAATAATCCATCATATTACAAATATAAAATGGTTACTTTCTTTGCCTTCCTATAATGTCATTGGCCATTACATCCAAAGCTGTTTTACCCAATAGCAAAATTTATTCAGATAAATATGCCCAACAAATATTTGTTAATTGGAAACTAACTTTTCTTTCACTTTGTATGAAACTACCGAAATAATTTCTATTGTATGGAGGACCTAGTGAAAGGGAATGTTGTCCTAACCCACAGAGGTAGAGCAGCCCTATGCAGAGCCTAAAAGAGCTCAAGTTATAGCCCAAAGGATGAAGCAAAAATATGTCTCCCAAGTAGCAGAGCTTAGTCACAAGTAAAGAGAACCAAGAGCTAGCTATCCTACCAGAAACTCAAATTCACCTTCCCAATTAGCAGGCTTCTTACTGAAGCCCCCTCCTCCCATTATGTTATACTTCCCTTGAGGGTAGGAAAAGCCTCCTGCTCCTATGCCCTACGACCTAGCACAGAATCTAAACTAAGCAGATGTTTAAACTAGGCTTGTTGTTGGTGGAGATGAAGTCCCAGGTCCTAACGCTTGAGTTCATCAACATTTATTAATCATTTACATCTTATCAGGGAATAATAATTTGCCTTTCTGGTAATCTGCTGCTGACAGACATGTTTTGGTGAGGAAAGGGAGTGAGGAAAGAGGTAAAGATCAATGAGATTAGGGCAGGTCTTTGGGTATATGACTGTGGGAAAAAACTTGGCAGCAAGGGCACTATATATTTAGGATGGGAGAGAAGATATTTGAGAGAAAGAGGGTGGCCAGCCAAAGATATGTTCCACAGACTTGGCTAGGACCACCCAGATCTGCTGTACCACAGAAAGGGAAGTTCAGCCTTTTTCAAAAGCAAAGGCCTCCAGTAATATGGATTCAGACCCACCCTCATTCAGCTGGGCCACACCTTAATAAAATAATAACATCTTCAAGAGGTCCTATTTACAATGAGTTCACACCTAAACGAGTGTGGGCTAAGATTAAGAATATGTCTAAACTGGGGTACATAATTCAATCAACCACAAATTGGTAACCCCAATCTTCTCCTTAGAAACCTGGCATATGATCCTTAGAAGTTTACTGTGAGGTCTGCATACATGAATATCTGGGTCTGGGGGGGTTGGTTCTCTTCTATGTAACTTCCTCATTGTTCCACATATACCTGACAGCCAGTGTTCCCATCAATGATACTGCAAAGCTGCAAAAGGGTCTTACCGGGTCATACCCTCACGGAAAAAAAATTTTTAACCATTAATTTCTTAGCCTGTTGCAGGGTGTTTCAGCAGTTTTCTGGTTCAAAAACAACAGGGGGCGGGGGAAGTCTAACAAAACAGCATGCATCTCAGAGAAGAAATAGCAAGAGGGTGAACCAAGTGATCATAATTAAAACAGACTCTGCATTCTCAAGAAAATCAACTGCAGGCACATGCAAGGGCTTCATGAATTCACACTTTTATTTTCTAAGCACTATGCCAATGATAAAGTATTGATGAAGATCTCTTTTTTCCATAACAAGAGCATTTCCAAATTGGAGAGGACATTCTGCAACTTAATTACATTTAAAAAATATTTGGCGTCTGCTTAAATCTAGTTATATTTATAAATTCTCAATAGT
Source organism: Chaetophractus vellerosus (assembly GCA_004027955.1). Classification (NCBI taxonomy): domain Eukaryota; kingdom Metazoa; phylum Chordata; class Mammalia; order Cingulata; family Chlamyphoridae; genus Chaetophractus; species Chaetophractus vellerosus. Next base: position 28,569 of record PVKH010001824.1, read on the forward strand.
CTGTTATCTAAGTTTTTCACATAAGTCTTAATTTCCCACCACAAATGAACTACATCTTCACACTTTTCACTTACTTTATTCTCAAATATGTACTATGAACCTGAATCAAGTTGTCCTTAGTCTATAATACACTGGCTGTGGCTTATCTATACACACATTAGATAACCTGTGAGCAAAGTCAACTTTATTATTTGTCCAATTATCATTTATCCATATTTAATGTGTCCAAATATTATTTTTAAGTTAAATATTCCATGCAGAGACTATGGGAATCTTGAAAAAAAAAAGGAGCTACCATTACTGGCTCCTTTTACCATATGCCTCCTATTCCCCAACTCCTAACTCCCTGCCACTGTCCCACTGTTGGGACCTAGTTCTTTAATCATGACCTTTTCTCCCTGCTACACAGGAGTAGGAAAAGATTAGAGTAGTGATTCTCAAGGGAAAGGAGACAATAGGCAAAGGGAGAGGTAGGAAGCTTGCATCACTCTAAAAATTATGTTTAGTACCATATTTTATATCTTGAAAAAGTACTGTTTTTGAA
>PVKH010001825.1:0-29007 GCA_004027955.1 Chaetophractus vellerosus
ATCAATTTTATTGGTACATATTCATAACACATACAATCTATCTAATGTGTACAATCAATGGTATTTGGCATAATCACATAGTTGTGCATTCATCACCTCAGTCATTATTAGAGCATTTCCATTACTCCACTAATAACAATAATATTAATAATAATAATAATAATAAACCAAAAAAAACCTTTACCACTTAATAATCACTTCTCAATCTCTCTAACCTTCCCCTGCCATGCATAGCTGATATTCTGTTTCTGTCTCTCTAATTTATTTGTATTTATATTTTGTGTAGGAGGAGTGAGACAATATGTAGCACTATTTGTCTAGTTTCTCTTACTTAGTATATTTTCATTTTTTTTTACCCTTAATGGAAGATTATTAATATGTTACTATACACTACTGTCCATACTTTGCTTTGGTTGTATTTTTGCCTGATAGTAACATCTTGTAACATTAACATACATTCGTTCAGTTTCAAAGAAAAACAATCTTATAATATACAATATTAGCCAAACTCATATTTCACATGAGGTTTCACTATGCTATATGGTCCCATATTACAGTTTTTAGCTTTCCTTCTAGTAATATACATGACCTTAGACTTTCCCTTTCAACCACTGTCATACCCATATATAAGCACTGCTAGTTACAAACACTATTGTAGCAGTTGGGCTGGTTGATGTAATTTTGAATTCCGAAAATAGACATTGAATCATGCTTGTAAATTGGTCTGCTAATCTGGGCATGATTAAGTTATGATTAGGGCGTTAACTGGGCCCTGTCAGTAGGGCCTTGAGCCCCACACCTTGGTGGTTGGGGGAATCGAAGATAAAAGACACGGCAAATGACAGTGTTGGAGCAGTTTTGATGTTGGAGTTCTTGTGAAGAAGGAGAAAAGGTCCCGGGATAGAGATGAGCCATTCGCCTGAGAGTTCACAGCTGGCCTTGTGGAAGAAACAGAGGAGCTAAGTCCAGAGAGAAATGCAGCCCCGGGAAGAGATGAACCCAAGAAGTCTGAACCCTGGCAAACGGCAGCTGTCTTGCTCCAACACGTGGCAATGGAATTTGGTGAGAGAAGTAACTTATGCTTTATGGCCTGGTAACTGTGGACTTCTACCCCAAATAAATACCCTTTATAAAGACCAACCGATTTCTGGTATTTTGCATCAGCACCCCTTTGGCTGACTAATACAACTGTGATGGGCTATCACCATTTCTATTCATTTTCAAAGACTTACGAACATTTTTACCAATTCTGCACAGAATAAATCTCAGCTTTGCATTGTCTCACCTCATTTCTATTTTCTGGTGACTGTATCAAGTTATTAACTTCATGAGTTTATACAATATATTTAGTTCATAATAGCACAGTCATATAGTATTTATCCTTTTGTGTCTGGCTTGCTTCACTCAACATAATTTCCTCCAGGTAGATACATGATGTCATATGCTTCATGACTTCATTTCTTCTTACAGTTATTGGACTCCTGGGTTGTTTCCATCTTTTGAAATTGTGAATAATGTCACTGTGACCATCGGTGTACAAATGTCTGTTTATGTCACTGCTCTCAGTTCTTCTGGGTATATACCTAGTATTGGTATTGCCACTTCATGTGGCAAATCTATATTGCACTTCCTTGGGAACTGCCAAACAGTCCTTCACAGTGGCTGTACCATTCTACATACTAACAAATGGTGAATAAGGATTCTTATCTCCCCACATCCTCTCCAACACTTGTAGTTTTCCATCCTTTTAATAGTGGCCATTCTAATAAGTATGAAATTAATTTTCGTTGTAGCTTTGATTTGCATTTCCCTAATCACTACTGATGTTGAACATTTTTTTCATGTGGGTTTTCTTTTTTTGCCTTTTGTATATCTTCTTTAGAAAAACATCTATTCAAGTCTTTTGTCAATTTTGTAATCAGGCCATTTGCCTTTTTATTGTTGAGTTATAGAATCGCTTAGGCCAATACCATGCTGTTTTGACCACTGTAGGTTTGTAATATGTTTCAAGGCCAGGCAGTGAGAGTCCTCCTACATACATCACTCTTCTTTTAGGATGTCTTTGGCTATTCCCATCCAGTAAGTTGGGTAATTGCTTTTCTATTTCTGTAAAGTAGGCTGTTGGAATTTGTATTGTATTGCATTGAATGTGTAAATCAATTTGGGCAGGATTCACATCTTCATAAAATTTAGTCTTCCAAGCCACGAAAACGTAATGTCTTTCCATTTGTTTAGGTCTTCTTTGATTTCTTTTAGCAGTGTTTTGTAGTTTTCTGAAAACAGGTCCCTTATGTCCTAGGTTAAGTTTATTCCTAAATATTTGATTGTTTTAGTTGCTAATATAAATTGAATTTTTTCTGATTTCCTCCTCAGATTGCACACCAGTAGTGTATAGAAATGATATTGATTTTTGTGTATTAATCTTGTATCCTACCACTTTGCTAAACTCATCTATTCTAGTAGGTTTGTTGTGGAATTTTCAGGAGATTCTAGATATAGTATCATATCATCAGTGAATAGTGAACATTTGACTTCTTCCTGTCCTATTTGGGTGCCTTTATTTCTTTATCTAGCCTAATTGCTCTAGATAGACCCTCTAGCACAATCTTGAATAACAGTTGTGACAGTGGGCTTCCTTGTCTTGTTCCTGATCTCAGCAGGAAAGCTTTCAGTCTTTTACCATTGAATACAATGCTAGCTGTAGGTTTTTCATATATGCACTTTACCATATTGAGAAAGTTTCCTTCTAGTCCTATCTTTTACGAAGAAATGGTGCTCTATTTTGTCAAATGCCTTTTCTGCATCAATCAAGAGGATCATGTGATTTTTCTTTTTCAATTTATCAATGTTGTCACTTATACTGATTGATTTTCTTGTGTTGACCCACACTTGCAAACCTGGGAAAAAACCCACTTGATTGTGGTGTATAATTCTTCTAATGTGCTTTTGGACTCTGTTTGCAAGTATTTTGTTGAAGATTTTTGCATCTATATTCATTAGAGATAATACTCTTTTTTTGTAGGATCTTTATCTGGTTTTGGTATTAGGCTAATGCTGGTTTCATAGAATGAGTTTGGTAGCATTTTTTCCTCTTCAGTTTCTTGGAAACGCTTGAGAAAGATTAGTATTAGATCGACTTTGAATGATTGGTAAAATTCATCTATGAAGCCATCTGGTACCAGACTTTTCATCTTTCAGAGGTTTTTGATGTCTGTTTCAATCTCTTCATTTGTGATTGGTTTGTTGAGGTCTTCTGTTTCTTCTAGGGTCAGTGTAGGTGGTTTGTGTGTTTCTAGGAATTTGTCTTCTTTGTTAATATAGGCATTTAGGGCTATAAATTTCCCTCTCAGCACTGACCTTGCTGTATCCCACAAGTTTTGATAAATTGTGTTCTCACTTTCATTTGCCTTGAGATATTTACTAATTTCTCTTACAATTTCTTCTTTGACCCACTGATTGTTTAGGAGTATGTTGTTTAGTATCCACACATTTGCAGTTTTTCCTCTTTCACATCTGTTATTGATTTCCAGCTTCATTCCATTATGATTTGAGAAAGTGTTTTGTAGAATTTCAGTCTCTTTATGCTTATTGCGACCTGCCTTGTGACCCAACATGTAGTCTCTCCTGGAGAAAGACCCATGAGCACTTGAGAAGAATGTAAAACCTGTTGATTTGGGATACAATGTTCTGTATATGGCTGTTAGGTCTAGCTCATTTATCATATTGTTCAAGTTCTCTGTTTCCTTGTTGATCTTCTGTCTGGTTCTATCCAGTGATGTGAGTGGTGTGTTGAAGTCTCCAGTGATCATTGTACAGATGTCTATATCTTGCTTCAGTATTGCTATAGTTTGCCTCACGTAATTTGGGGCACCCTGGTTAGGTGCATAGAAATTTATGACTCTTACTCCTTTCTGTTGGATTGTCCATTTTATTAATATATATTGGCTTTCTGCATCTCTTATAACTTTTTTTCATTTAAAGTCTGTTTTGTCCAATATTAGTATAGCTGCCCCTGCACTTTTTTGGTTACTGTTTACATGGAATATGTTTTTTCAACCTTTCACTTTCAACTGATTTGTATCCCTGGATCTAAGGTAAGCCTATTATAGACAGCCTATAGATGGCTCATGCTTTTTTATCCATTCTGTCAGACTATAATTTTTGATTGGGGAGTTCAATGCATTCACATTCAATGATATTACTGAAAATGCATTATTTACTTCCACCATTGTATTCTTTGGCTTTCATATGTCACATCTTATTTTCATCTGTCTTTTTACTCTTTTTGTTATCCTTTCTTATAGTCTTCCCTTCTGTACTGTCCCCCAAGCTTCTCTCTCCTGCCTTTTTCTTTCAAGTTGTAGAACTCCCTTTAGTGCTTCCTGCAAAGCTGGATTCTTTTTTACTAACTCTCTTAGTTTGTGTTTATTTGTGAATATTTTAAACTCACCTTCATACCTGAAGGACAATTTTGCTAGATAAAGGATCCTCAGCTGGCATTTTTCTCTTTCAGTTTCCTAATTATTATCATTCCACTGTCTTCTCACCTCCATGGTTTCTGATGAGAAATCCACACTAAGTCTTACTGGGCACCCCTTGTATGTGATGGTTTGCTTCTCCCTTGCTGCTTTCAGAATTTTCTCTTTATCATTGGCATTTGATATTCTGAGTAGAATGTCTTAGATAGGTCTATTTGGATTTATTTTGATTGCAGTACACTGTGCTTCTTGGACATGTAAATTCATTTCTTTTGTGATAGTTAGATGTCTTTAGTCTCCTGCTGGCTCCCAGGGCAAACAATGGCATGGTTCCCACCTGGAATGGATGGGCTCCTGGGACACAGCAGACCAAAAGCTGTATCACCTCAAGCTGCATTCTTTTCACTCTGTTTTCTTAGGGGGGTGGATCCCTATAGCCCTCTCTATCTGTAGCCACTACATCTGGCCATATGCTCAATGCTGTCTGTTCTGAGGGTAGGGAAATGGGAGATTTTACTCAGAGTTTTCCCTTCAAGATTCTTTTCCTTTGCCCCTCTCTCTTCTAGGTTGTGTCCAGCCTTCTTCTCATGTTCTAAGTCCTAGAACATTTTTCCAGGCTGTTTCTGCCTGTTGTCTAGATAGTTTTCCCTCCTCCTCACTTTTTAACCTGAACTCTTACATGAGTGTATCAATTTGAAATGGGTAGACCCCAGAAGATAATGTCTATAGAGCTAATCCATTCCTATGTGTGTAAACCTATTGTAGGTGGGACTCTTTGATTAAATTACCTCAGTAAAGAGCCTTTGATTTGATTGTGGGATCCAGTTACTCAAGTTCTTAATACTCTTACTGGAGCCCTTTATAAATGAGGAATAAAAAGCTGCAGACACAGAAAGAAGTCTGAAGAGGCATAGAGAAGCCTCCAGAAGTTGAAATGAATGAACATGGGAGAGAAAAGCCACAGACAGAGGAACCCAGAACTAAAGGCAATGTAGCCCAGAAAAGAAGGTGAGGACATACAGAGCCACCATTGTGCCTTACTACTTGGCAGGAGTCCAGGATCACCAGCAGTCAAACTTTGGGGAGAGAGTTTTGCCTGATGCCTTGATTTGGACATTTTTCTCAGCCTTGGAACTGTAAGCTTTTAACCTAATAAATACCCACTATAAAAACCAACCCATTTCTGGTAATATGCTCCCAACAGTTTTAAGCAAACTAAAACAATTGGGTAAGTTAAAGAGAAATTGAGTTATATTGTATGAGAAGAATATTGGCAGTCAATGAGCAAATTTATACATTTTCACCTCTTCCTGAATTCTCTAAAATTCTGTCTTAAAGTTATTCATTCATTTGCTCACTAATTTATTCTTCCATTCATTTTAATGCTTCCAATATCAGAAAGCTTATACACTTTTGTGGAACAGGCTTATGTTTTCATGATGACAAGAGACTTCCCATTGATCTATTTGTGCAACAACCAAGATTTATGCATTAAAAATAGAGCTTTCTGACTTACTGTGTTCATCTGGTAAGAAAAATGTTTTGGAGAGAACTGGAAGGAGGTGTGGCACTGTCATGGTTGTTTTCTCTTGTGGGTTTATCTTCCTGTTCTGTTTCTGGTTTCCTAAGCTTGTTGTTGGTTCAAAGAACATTTTTGTAAAATGTGTTTAAGCACTAGAAGAGAGATATTGAATTGAGCCTTTCTTTCGCTTATTCCTAGCTAGTTGAGTTTCTTTGATGTGGGCAGGAGGCAGACCACACTATTTTGAGTTTTGAAAGGAGGAAACACAAGAGGCATAGTTATTAATAGCTCTTTTTCTCATGTATTTTTAACCCTACTTTATGAATTATATGTAGATTTATCATCCATTGTTTGAAGTATCCTCTTTAGTAGCATGAAAAGAGCAGTTCTTTAGCTTTTGGGTTTGTCCTATTTAAGTTATTTTACCCTGAAAGAAGCTACTTCAAAGTCGGATTACTTTAGAGTAACTGCTGGGCTTTAAGCATTTGTGTCGGTTGCTTATTGTCATCCAACCACCCCTTTCACTATGGCTGCATTTTGGTTAGATTCGTGTGGCTTGTCCTTTTTAGAGAAATTGATATAAAGAAAAGTTAATAAAAGTTATCTATCTAGGGATGAAAAGGGAATATTTATTCAGTGCTTACTGTGCATGAGGCACCATTCCAGGTGTTTGGGATACAACACAACAGCGAACAAAACAGACAAAATTTCCTGCTCTAGAACTTACAACAGTAAGCTTGTATCACTTAGCCGATTGTCTGTTCTTTGCTCAGTTGTGGCAGGACCCTAGTTGCTACAAAAGGAAAAATAATTAAAAGGGTAAGCTCAGTGAGTTGAACTACTAGACAAGTACAACCGTACCTCTATGTTTAGTGGTAATTTTTTGATTGTAGGGATGTGTGGATTTTAACATGGATTATAGGTAATGTAACACAGACTCTGTTTTCCTTTATTTCAAGGGCAGATTCTTTTCTAATATTAGTTTTATGCCCAGATTTCATACCATGCAATGATTCTCATAATTCGTTATGATTCTTTCCTACGTTTAGAACATTCTGATCTGTAGTGAATAAATTAATACCATGCTTCATTTCATAAAGGATGTGAGACTCACGCCAAATAATTGATGACTTTCTTTCATTTGCAATACAGAAAACTAAAATTAATCATGAGCATGTCACTTTCATAGGAAACAAACACATTACAAAATTTTCTCATGAGTATTTCCAGTACAAGATCAGTGACTCTGAGAGACTGAAGGAACATTACAAATCAGCTCCTTTGTTTGATAAAGAAGGAAATTGAAGCTGAAAGGGGTTCAGTGACTTGCCTAAGGGTACAGTGTTGGTAAATGGCAGAATTGGAATTCCACCCCCAGTTTCCTATACCTGTGGTTTGTCTTTGTAGCGCTCTTAGGAAATAATACTTTGAAAAGTCTTTTCCATATATTACCTTATATAGACATATGAGACAAGCAGGGCAAATATTTTATGTCCATGTGCAAACTGAGAGATTGAACACTCCAAGAGTGTTAGTAACTTGCTCAAGAACACAGCAGTGAACCTGAGACATGAATTTACTTGTTGGACTTCCATTTCAAGGCTTTTTCCATTTTTATGACTTTTTTTAAAAAGTAAGAAAACTGAAGGCAAAGCTAAGATAAATATTGTTTCTATTGATTCAATTAAATAATATAGAAAAATTATCTCTCCTTGTGACTTCCTATAAAAGTCTGTTTGAAATAACAAATTACTTGTTGATTTATTTACTTCTCTCTTTGGAAAAAATAAAATTCAATGGAATCTTCCAAAAAACGAATAAAATTTTCTTAAGAATTGTTTAAGTTGTCCACATGCAATAGAATTTTGTCCTTTCAGCCACTAGAACTTAGTTACCCACATTTGGGTGCAAAATAATTAGCATAGTATGATCCATTTGGTTAAAAATTTTTTCTATATTCACACAAACTGGCTGCATGAGAGATTTCATAAATATCATGTCACCGATGAGAAATTGATATTAATAACCCATAGTTTTGGGGCTGTCTATTTTTTAAGAAAACCACACTTATGGACTCCATGTTTGATGCAGATCGAGATTTAGTGCTTGTTTTTGTTCTGCTTAACTAGCCTATAGCTTATAGTTTTAGTAATGACCTATAGATTACCTTCTAACTATGACTTACCACCTAGGTTAAGAATATCTCATCTTTTCCTGATGCCTTGATTCTGAAGGTCAGTATTGCTTAAGTTCTTGAAGAACATGATATCTTATCTATTTTAGGCTTTAATTAAGAGAGGATCTTTACTTTAAGTTCGTTTGCTACTTTATCACTCAAATTTTTTCATCCTAGCAGTTTTTTCTTTCTAAGTGAAAAGTGACAAGATGAATATCATAGGCAAATATTGCATATTATAATCAATATATATAAATCTCAACACTTAGTAATTAAAATGTAAAATGGCTAGTGCTCTGTAAATGGATCAGTATCTATGATTTAAAATGAATGTTTGTCCCCTGCACTAGTGTTTAATGATAATTTGCAAGTGTGATGAAAAATGGGGGCCAAATAATTTAATCACTGTACTTTAGAATATTAAAATATAGTGCCATAAATTTTAAGATGAGGGCCCGGCTAGATAGCTCAGTGGATAAAGAGCTCGCTGGGAAACCACATGGGAGGCCCTGGGTTCGGTTCCCGGGGACCTCTCCTAGCGGGCAGACCGCCTTGAGAATGGCAAGCTGCCATGGGCGGGCCGGAGCCGCCGTGGGCAGGGCAAAAAGCTGCCACGGACAGGCAAAAGCTGCCACAGGCAGGGCAGGTCGCCTGCAAATCGAGCGCAGCCAGCCACCCGCGAACTGAAAAGCCGGCCGTGATGGAAGCAGAAGCCGCCCACAAGTGGGGAAAGCCGCGCCTGCGCAGTGACCAAGTCTCGGCGTGTCGCCGCAACGGGGGGGAAGGGGAGATATGTAATAAAATAAATAAATCTTTAAAAAAAATAAATAAATAAATAAATAAATACATTTTAAGATGAGAAATATATAGGCAAGAAAGCTATTAGTTTTATTTATTCTTTTGTTATTTATTATATACAAAATCTCCATATTTATATATGCTATCTATATATTATAGAGCTACATGTTTTTTCTCATCCCTTAACTCTTAATAAGCAACTCTGTTTATTTAAGGATATTTGATTCAAGTAAATGAGTTTTATAGCTCTTCTTTATATTCAAATGTTATAAAAAAGTGAATGTTTTGAAAAATGCAGTCATAGAAGGAGAGCCTCTATTCTAACACTCCCCTCTGCAAAGTGGTGAGTGTTCATTCAAAGAAATTCACAAGCTTCTTCCTGGTGTCTAGTAGACATTTATTTTCACGGCCCCAAATTGGCTTTGAAGGCAAACAGAACGGTCATTGACTCAAAAGAAGCCTAGCAAAATTCATATCTGTGGGAATAAACTTGACCTGTTCAAACATAACACAGCAGACCTGGTCATTTCACTGTACACCTTGGCTCTTTGGCTAAAGACCAGCATCCTTGCTCTGATCTGCCAGCCCCTGTGTGGTGTGTACCTCCTTCCCTCCATGCCACAGCTCCACTACCATCCCTTTAATCTCTGTGCTCATTCCTTACGTCAACCTCTTCTTTTCATTTTATTTAATTTTTTTGGTTCTGTAAGCCTGCCATGCTTTGGGCATTGCACGTATTTTTCTTTTTGCCTAGAATGTTTGATTGCTCCCATTCCTCTCCACTCCCCAAAATCACATCTTCTCCTAGTTAATGGTTGTATGTTACCTGTTTATGGAATTCTTTTCTGACAACGCCTTCCCCAACCATATTTAATCAGGTGGCCAGCTTTCTATGCTATCGCAGCTCCTCTTCATAGGTCTTCTCACTGATGTTAAGTGTCTATTTTGTGATCATTTGATTAATGTCTGTCTTCCAAAGACATTGTCTGCTCTGTTCTCCGTTGCTTTCCCACTACTACCACACAGCCTGGCATGTAGTAAGTGCACCATAAATGGTTGTTGAACAAATAAAGACAGATTAAAATGGAGTTCTTGCCCCAAGACTTTAGCTTATAGTCTAGTTGATTAGACAGTGATAATAAATATAGAGCAAGGAACAAGGGTTAATAATTACATTCCCGGGGCCGGCTCGATAGTCCAGTGGATAGGGCGCCGGCATACCACATGGGAGGCCCTGGGTTCGATTCCCGGGGACCTCTCCTAGCGGGCAGACCGCCTTGAGAATGGCAAGCCGCCATGGGCGGGCCGGAGTCGCCGTGGGCAGGGCAAGAAGGGTTGCGTAACTGTACAGCAAGAGCCGCCACGGGCAGGGCAGGTCGCCCGCGAATGGAGCGCAGCCAGCCACCCGCGAACTGAAGCAAGCGCCGGCCGTGAATGGACGCAGAGACGCCCACAAGCGGGGAAAGCCGCACCTGCGCGGTGACCACTCTCGGCGGGTCGCCGCAGTGGGGGGGAAGGGGAGATATGTAATAAAATAAATAAATCATTAAAAAATAATAATAATTACATTCCCAAAGTTAAAATATTGAGAAAATGGCCATACACAGGGGTGCAGCATTAATTCACCAGGAGAAACCCAACTGTCTGGCTGCTAAGAGGCTTCATAAGATTGTATCCCATATGTAAATCACACTAAGCAAGCTCCTTGGGTTGTTGTATCAAATTGAATGCTAATGATCAGGTTAGGTGAAAAAAAAACACAATTCCCACAGGAATTGAATGCTCAAGGCTTCACATCCAGTCTACTTTTTCCTGTTAGGCACATTATAGAGAAAGCCAAATGAGGTTTGGAAAAGTTCATCAATGAGCATTGATTTTTGAAAAAGAGAATGAAATACATTTAATGTTTAGTGGCATCAAGTTAAGATATTTTAATGAATCTTTCTCATAATAAAGATGTTCTTGCCACTGGAACAAGAATACTGAAGCCTGCTGACTTATTTTACTTTACTCTGCATTACTGTACTTTTCACTGGAAGTGAAATAATTGAAGTCTGTTTGCTAAGGACCTCTCTTCTCTTCCATGGCCTTGACTGGGATGTGCATGTCTAATGCCTTCTTCAATTTTTTATACTTTTCCTGGACTCATCAACTACCCTTTGGATAATTTAACCCTTTGGGTTAAATTAAGTTTGTAGGCCTTGAAGTCATTCTGTCTCATTAAGGTGACTTTGTCTTCCATGAAAACAATCTTTAAGATCAAATTCTATGTATTTGTGACAGTAATGGCTCCAGATAGCATAGAGTTTCAAGAAGAGAGCTCTGTAAAATATAGAGTTGTCAGGGAAGGGATCGTGGACCGGGTGGAACTTGAGCTGAACCTAGCTTGGATTTCGATAGGCAAGAGCAGAAAGAATGCATACTAATTCAGGTGACGTGCACAGCAGAAAGATGTGGAGATGGAAATTAATAAGATTTTGTAACAAGATGTTAACATGTAAACTGGGACTGAGACACTAAGATAAGTAAATTCCACATTTCAAAGGGATACTAGACTTTAGGCAGAATTTACAAAGGTGGTACCTGAAAACCAGTCTTATTATTCTTAAGAACTTTACCCACTTTGTCAAAGGCAGAAAAGATTGATAAATTGGAGAAAGAGGTTTGATCATTTGGAAAAAGCTGTTCTTCTCCAGGGTTGCATAACTGTACCTTATCTTAAGGGAAAGAGGATTTAGTAGGACCACTCTGACAATTTAGTGCGTGTTCCCTGCAGTTTGGGGCTAACAGTAGATTCATGTCTGACTCCCACATAAGAAATCTGGAGGGGGGCGGTGAGTGACAGCAGAACAGAAGAGTGGTGTCTGAGAGGGAGACAAATTTCATCCAAGAGCTTGTACGAGCAAAGAGCATTTGATGGTTTCTCATGGATGTGGGTCATTTGTAAGGGAGATCTGGCATTTATTTAAGTCCTATCTAGAAGGTGCCATAAAGAGAAGTTCTGAGGTCATGTCAGATGTTGAGGAGACAAGGAAGCAAGCACGAAGTAAACAGTCTGAAAAGAGATGTAGTCACCTTCATTAAGGCAACTTCAAATGAGAGATGATTGGGATGAGAAGATTTCTCCAAAAAAGCCATGAAAACACCAATAAAAAAGAATCTTAATGGCCTAGGCCAGAGAGAGCTGATGTTAGATCATCATGATACTGCAGGTCAAGTAAAAACTTCCTGTCTCCCTTTTCTCCTTTCCTTCCCCCTTCCTTCAATCCTACATGGTTCAGAAAGATGATTAGCAAAATGGAGGACTAGAGGGGAAGGACAGCGTGAGGAGAAGAACTGGATGAGGAAAGAAAGAAGTCAACTGCCCCATAGCCTGTGCCCCAACTTAACTTTAAATTCAGACTTTTAATTATTATATGAGCCTGTACATTTTAATTATTAAACTAAAATTAAATTAAAAGACTGCATTTTGTGACTTGAAGTAACAGAAAGAATTCTAATTGGTTGTTAGTGATTGTAAAAGGTACAGAAGCTTTCAGAATTTTCACGTAGGATCAAGGGAAGAACAACTAGCCCCACAAAATAAATTTAAATAGGAGAAAAAAATAAAGTCTCTACGATAACATCCCATGAGTTGTGCTTCATCAACATAATTGTTACACATAATATGATTGTCAGGAGACTGTCCTGTCTGAAGTGGAGTGTGTGTGGGTTGCAGAATGATGGGAAGCTACACTGAGTGGGGTGGATTAGGAAGGGATTTAAAACAACACAGAGAAGTTGAACTTGATATTATAGGAAATAGGGAATGACATGAAGATTTTGAATATCAGAGCAACTTAGTGAAAGTGATATTTAAGGAAAATTGCCCTGACAGCCATGCCAGGTGAATCATTGGACTATAAAATTTAAATGGAGAAACTAGGTATTATAATAATCTGTAAAGTAATAAAATACCAAATTTTGCATTAAGGAGAAAGTAATAAAAACAGAGAGGAAGGATTTCATTTGAAGACATTTTAGAGGAAAATAACATAGGAGTGGTGAATAATTGGGTTTATAAATGGAGCGGATGAGTCCTAGATACTTTCCTAAGTTTAACTAAGATAATTGATCACTCAATTGTCCTCAAACTGACAGAAGCGACAGGAAATACCATGTAGAAAAAAGTATAGAACTTAATTCAGATGAGAGGATATGGATGGAGATAAGAAAGGAGATGTTGGGATAAAGTAACTATTGAAATTCTGAAAACATAGGAATATTTTGAAGGAAAGAGACCAGACCAGTGCATTTTAAACATATGTCTTAGTGAAGCAGGCTAGTAAAATAGGGAATCAATAGACAGATCTGGAAACTGGCAGAAAAACCCCCAAGATGGCTGCTGGAAGACCCTCATGAGAACTCCCATTCAGAACGAGATTTCCCCCGAAAGCCAGGAGAAGCCCCGGATATTCTCCAGGGACCTTATCGTTTGGGCCCTCCCGGGGAATTGATGGGTGGGCTAATCAATCAAAACAGCAAACAGCTGGAACTCCTTCCCTGCCATTAGCAAAGGGGCAGAATAATTAATTGTTTAAAAGGCAAGTGGGAAAGCGAACCGGCCCTGTCCCTTCCCTGTGCCTGTTCCTGCCCTGTTCTGGCCTTCTTTGCCCCCACCTGGATCAATACACAAGTAAACCTGGGGATTTGTAATCTATAATGGTGAATTGTAGTCTGTAAATCTCTTTATCATGCTTCAGCCCCTTCCTCTCTCTGGGACCCATGATCTGTTATTTTCTCCCAATTCTCTTCCCTCCCTGCCTTAATAAATTACTGGCCTAATTAACCTGGCTTGCTCTTGAAATTCATTTCTTGCAGCTTAGTCAAGAACCTAGACAGAATCTGGCTACATTAGTTTCCTAGGATGCCATAACAAAGCACCACAATCTGGGTGCCTCACAGTTTTGGAGGCTAGAAGTCCAAAATCCAAGTATTGGTATGGTACACTTCTGTGAAGCCTGTAGGAAAGACTCTGTTCCATGCCTTTTCCTGGCTTCTGGCAGTGGCTTGCTGACAATTCATGGTGTTCCCTGCCACAGTTGTCACATGGCATTCTCCCTGTGTCTGTCTGTGTCCAACTCTTCCCTTCTTGTAAGGACACCAGTCTTATTGGATTAGGGCCTGCCCTAATCCAGTTTGGCCTCATTTTAACTAATATCTCCAACCCCCCTAATTATAAATAGAGTCACATTCACAGGGTTGAGGATTAGGACTTGAGTATGTCTTCTTGGGGGAACACACAATAAAACCCATAACAGAATTATTGATGGAACTTGTTAAAAAATGCAATTCCTGGGCCCTGCCCTACATCCAGAAATCAGAATATCTGGGCAAGAGAGCTGGGGAATTTTTACTCTGACATGTATCCAAGGTGATTATGATGCATATAGTCAGAGATATGCTTTGAGACATTCCAGAGAATAGAACAAAGAGCCTAGTACTGAGATAGAGGAACACTTGGAAAACTGAGGAGGAGGACAGACCATTAGAGAAATTCAATGAATTGTTTTTTTTTTTTTAAGGCAAAACTGAAACTGTAATATAACCAAAGATAAGAGCCAAAGAACAAGGGGCCATGTATCAGATAGCATGGAGGAGTCTAAGAGAATGAGGATAGAGATAACATTGAGTTAGCCACCTTTTACTTTCATACTGTCTCTATCCTTTTGTTTCAGGTGTGTTTCTTATAAACGCCATATGCTTGGATTTATTTTGAAATCCATTTTGATAATTTTTGTCTTTTAACTAGAGCATTTTGTCCATTTATATTTCCTGAAGTCTTTCCCAGTCTAAATCTGCTGTTGATATTTGATCTCACTCATGTGCTTTTTGATTTTTTTTCCTGTGGGCTTAGATCTTTATCTGAGAGAATTCTTTGAACCATGTGGATGAAGGTGGATTCCTATGGAAATTATTGGTGCTTCTTTTGTCCATGTGCCCTAAGATAATACTAGTCTATACCATTTTAAACTAAGTTCTTGGCTTGAAAATTTTCACATCATTCAGTTTTGAATTCAGGCTACAGACTGGTGTGAAGACCGGTTTATGTTTAGGAACTCTCAGAGAAAAGATTTACTTTCTCTATTTAGTACCAAGTTTCAAGTCAGGTGATTTTCTTTGCAGTTGATTGAGGAAGAAGAGGTTTATTTCTGATTCACCCTCACACTGAGACCTTTGTGGACCTAATTTTATTGGAGGTACTCTTATAGTACTCTCCCGCCCTAACATGTCTCCACCCTCAAACAGTTCTGGACTTGCTTTTTCCCTCCTGAGCTCCACCGGACCATTAAGAAAAGTTTGAGGTCATGAGGATTTGGCAACTCCCCTGAAGGCCAAAACTGAATTCGGTACTCTGCTTACTCTATGGGTTCCCAGTGTCACTTAGTTTTTTCCTATTTCTTTCCTTATTGTAGATTTATTGGCACATTTAATATGATCTATTTTTATATTTTATGCAGCACTTGGTTTGAGAAGGAAGGCTAGTACCTAGTGCCAGGAACAGAAGTTCCCTTTAGTAGTTCTTCAGTGATAGTCTGTGAGAGGTAAGCTCTCAATGTATGCCTGTAAATGTCTATTTTATGATCACCCTTTAAAATAGTTTATCTAGTTATAAAATTCTAGGTTGGCATTTATTTTCATCCTGTACTTATGTAGCAGTTTGGCAGTTTGATGAAGTTATGAATTCCAAGAATAGATATTGGATTATGCTTATAAACTGATCTGTTCATCCAGGCAGGACTAAGTTGTAATTGGGGCTTTGATTGGACCACGTCAGTAGGGTGTTGAGCCCCACCCCTTGGTGGGTGGGGAATCGAAGATAAAAGGCAAGGCAAAGGACAGCGTTTAGCAGTTCTGATGTTGGAGTTTTGATGCTGGAGCCCTGGGAGGCGAGCAGATGAAGAGCTTGGTTGTGAGGAAGGAGAGAAAGCTCTGGGATAGAGATGAGCCATTCACCTGATAGTTCACAGCTGGTCTTGTGGAGCAAGGCAAAGCCTAGAGAGCCTCATAGTCTACAGCTGATCTTGTGGAGGAAGCAGAGGAGCTGATCCCAGAGAAAAACACAGTCCCAGGAAGAGAGGAACCCAAGAAGTCTAAACCCTGGCAGACATTGGCAGCTGTCTTGCTCCAACACGTAGCAACAGACTTTGGTGAAGGAAGAAACTTATGCTTTATGGCCTGGTAACTGTAAGCTTCTACCCCAAATAAATACCTTTTATAAAAACCAACCAATTTCTGGTATTTTGCATCAGCTCTCCTTTGACTAAGACAACTTTCCACGGTATTACTTCATTGACTTCTGACCTCTGCTGTTTCTTTTGAGAAGTCTGCTGTCAGTCTAACCATTATTCTCTTAAGTTCCCAGTCTTTCTTCACTCTTGCTTATAAGATTTTCTCTTTGTCATTCTAAAACTTCACTAATGTATCTAATTGTTGATTTATTTTTATTTATTTTGCTCAGGGCTTATGTTTACTATACCTGAGAATGCATTTCTTTCTTCAGTTTTGGAAATATCTCAGCCAAAATCTGTTCAAATACTGCACTTCACCTATCTTTACTGTCTTGTCTTTAGAAATCATATTAGACTTACATCGGGCCTTCTCATTCTATTTTCCCCAAGTTTTAAACTCTGTTTTATATATTCCCACTGCATATTGTTCTGGATTGCATGCTGTGTAACTTTTTCATCTCTACTTTGTAATTCACTAGTTCTTGTTATTCAGTCTTCTATTATACTACCCATTGCGTTTTCAATTTCAATGACTGTATTTTTCATTTCTATATGTTCTTCAAAGTATATAAGCATTCCTTGTTGATCTGCTTATTTTTTTCATTGTAATTTTCTTTCATTATGCTTTTTTGTTTCTTCTTTCATTTATTGTCTGTTTCAGGCTGTTAAAGCTCTCAAGGTGAAACATTTCCTAGGCCATTTTGTAATAATTTGTATTGTGAGTTTATCCTTTAGCTGGGACTTTCTGTTCCATGAGGATTATGTGGGACTTTGGTTAAATATTATTCTTGTAGGACAGTCTTGGGGTTGCTTCTGCCTAGAGCCCAGAGGTCTCACTGGTCTAAGAATCAATTTTCATTTTTTTTGAGGGACTTTGAGGATTGTTCTATGTGGATAGTACAAGTTTGGCTTTCTAGTCCTGTGTGATATTCTTTGAATCCTTACTATGGAAGTCTTATGTTTGTTTATTTTATTTGGCTGTTTGCTTATTTTTTGCTTTCCCAGCTCTCTTGACTGAAGATTTTATAATACTTTTTTTACTCTCTCTTTGAACAAGTTGGTACTGTTTTTCAGTACCTTTTTCATTTACACAGAAACCCTACCCCTTTGAAGATATCACTTTAGTGGGAACCTCAGTTTGACATTAGATTCCCTGCTATTAGGACCAGTCAGATACTTATGCTAAACCCTCCTCCATCTTTTCCTCAGCCAAGTCTCTTATAGCATCTGCTTGAATACTTACTTCTCTGGCCTTCAATTTCCTCTTTGCTCCTGGCATTTAGAGATTGTTCTCCCTTTGTGGCTAAATCAGCTATGCACTTAAAATATTTTATGTTGTAAACAGCCTTTCTAGGTCTTTTAATTTTATTTTTGCAGAAAAGCTTCCATATTAGCTCAATCTGCCATGTTGTTGGAACTTAAATTATCTTTTGAATTTTTTCTATATAGAGAAAATATGGATATTTTGGTAGGGAGGAAGCCTTTCTTTTTCCTGTTGGAATCTTGGTTTCTTACCTTTACACTGTTGATTTAAACGTGAATCAATATCTTTATGCCTGTAGTTTGTGGTGTACTTTAATTTGCTGATTAGAGAAAACAAATGAGGCAAGGCCCTGGCACAGTGAGGCATCTGTAAAGGGTCAGTATTTCCTGGGTATTGTGAATGAAGCCTGAAAGGAAGCTGTACACATAAAAGAAATTGGGAACTTTCACAAAGAAGACATGTGAGGATGCCTTCCCTGGGGACCTGGTTCTATTGAAAGGACCATTTAATTCTGGAGTCTATACCAACTGCAATTGGTAGAGGTGGCTTCTCCTCACTTCTCAGAAGATTGAGCTTGGCAAAGGGTGAGGATAGAGAGAAACTGTTGCTTTTTAATACCCAAACTTTGTTGGTTTGGAGGAAGGGTTTGTATTCATTCTGGAAGGATGGGGTGACTGGGGACCCCCTAGGAAGGATTAGAAAACCCTTAAAATCCACCCAGAAAACAAAAAGCTAATGTAACGACAATAATAGCACTTTTAATTTTGAATGCTCATGAATTCCTTCACAATTATATTTTTGTGGAGTTAATTTGTTCTGTACCCAGAAAAGTTAGAAATACCTAGTCATAATTATGATTAAATTATCCAACATGCAGAATTTATGGAACAAGCAACATTCCTGGAAGGAACTGATGTTTTCGTTTAGAAGTTAAATGTTTAGATAGCTAAAAATATTGTTTAAATAAGAAGGTATTCGTTCAGAAGAAACTACTTCTGAATATAGTATAGTTTAACCTTTTAAGCCTAAATCAACTACAGTTTTCTTTTTTCAATGTTTATTAAGCCTAAATTATCTACAGTTTCCTATTGTCAGTGCTTATTTATATCAGTCTAGAATTTCTGTCATTTGTTTTATTACATTTGCATTATTTTTCTGTAATTTGTAAATTGTACTATAAAAGTAATGAGAATTTGAATATGCTTTCCAGACTATAGCTTCTCCCAATTTCACCCACCTCTCCCCAGTCCTGACCCTCCCATTGAGAATCTGTAGCATTTCCAGACAAGATGACAATCTTTTGGGACATACTTTATTGGAATCATTTAAAAGCCTTTCCTTTCATTTCTCTTTTCTCTGCTGCCCATCTTTCACTGATTTCCCCTTGTTTACTGTGGTCATGCTGAATTTAATATACTGATTTCCATGGCTTTCAGCTTTAAAATGAAAAACAAACCCATCACAAATGGCAGTGTCTTACCCTAAACTTTTCTCCACTAAAAGGGCCGTTTCCTTACTATAAGCCTTCATGTTGACCCAAACCCGAACTAGAACCTGAGATCTGCTCTGTGCACCATCACATAGGTATGGCCAAGATGTGCTGGTTTTCCTGGGCCTTTGTTTGGTTTGTCCTTTCCTCCTTAACTTGTCTGTCACTTTTTAAAACCCTTATAAGTTGGCATCATTTGGATAGATTTCCATTAAACCAAATACTGATAATGTATATTTTAAATTCTGCATTGCTCCTGAAGTCCAAATTTTCAGATAATTATCTAAAACTTGCATTTTTGTAAAGCTCACAAGCTTTAATGGGAAACTCATATGATATTTTGGCAAAAATAAAAGTTAAAAAATAATATTAAAATTATTTTCTGACATTTTCCACCATAGGTAGCAATGATTAATTTACTTTCTTTTTTTTTCCCAAAGATTTATTTTTATTTATTTATATATCCCCCCCTTGCTGCTTGTGCTTGCTGTGTTCATTTGCTTTGCGTTTTTCTGTGTCTGCTCATCTCCCCCTGTTGCGTCATCCTGCTGAGTCAGCTCACTGCATGGCGGCTTGCCTTCACCAGCAGGCCCCGGGAACCAAACCCGGGGCCTCCCATGTGGTAAACCAGAGCCCAAGCAATTGAGCCACAGCTGGTTCCCTAATTTACTTTCTAATAGACAAAATATATGTGATTGTATATATATGAAGAAAATGAGAGTTAAATAAGATAGTAAGTGTTGCCTGGAAATCAAAAGTACAAAATGTCATAAATTTTTAAAATCAAAACAAGTTCTGGAGTTTGCATACATATAACTGTATAACAGTTTGCTGTGACAATTTAAAATTGGACATGTATCTGTGATTTAAAAGTGATCAACTACCATGTATGTAGCATTACTCTTATAGAAGAAGTGTGACTTTAAACCATGATATTACTTCTGTTTTGTGTCTTCTGGGACCAATGAATGCATATGATTCAAATCAGACTCAGAAAGTAGACAGTTGGTAAAGTGTGGATGCAAAATCTCATCCTCAAGTAACAAATAAATGCCCCAAAACAGGGATCTTTATTAATCATTTTGAATTATATAGGTTATTTCTTTCCTGGGAAATGTTTTCAAATAACTTTTTAATTATTTCTGGTGCTATATGTTGAGCATATAAATTAAGTTGTTGAATGTGAAGAAATCATTTGTGTTAGATCATCAAAATTAAAGCAGTTCAAGTTAAAATGCTGTTGGGAAGAGAATAATTATTTCAAAGAGTTATTGAGCACTTGCCATATGCCCAAATGCTATATTTATTTCTTTACACATATCATCTCATGAGTCCCACAAGAATTCCATTGGGTAGATCACATTAGTTTCCTTATGTTTCAGATGAGGAAACAGATGGTCAGAGAAGTTCAGTGACTTAGCTCATCTCACATTGCTAGATGGAGCAGCCAGGATCCTGTTCACCTTAACAAAATGGAAAACCTCAAATGGGAATATTCCAGATTCTGAGATAGAGGGAATTAAATTTTTTAAATATCTAGTGTCCTTTTCTTTCAGTTTGAAGGACTCCCTTAAGATTTGCTTTAAGGCAGGACTAGTGGTAATGAACTCCCTCAGCGTTTGTTTATCTGAGAATGTCTTCACCTCTCCCTCATTTTTTTGAAAGAGGGCCTTGCCAGATATAAAATTCTTAGCTAGAAGTTGTTTTCTTTCAGCACTTTAAGTATTTCAACCCACTGCCCTTTGCCACCAAGATTTCTGATGAGAAATCGGCACTCAGGCTAGTTGGAACTTCCTTGTATGTAACACATTGTTTTTCTATTGCAGCTTTCAGAACTCTCTCCTGTCCTTTGCATTAGATAGTATAATCAATATATGACAGGGTATTTTCTTCTTCATATTTATCCTGTTTGATTTTCTCTGAGCTTCTTGGATGTGCCTATTCACTTCTTTTCCTAAGTTTTGGAAGCTCTCTGTCATTATTTCTTTGACTATTCTTTCTGCCCATTTCTTTCTTTCTTCTCCTTCTGGGACTCTGTTTTGGTCAGCCACAGGCGTGCCTTTTGAAATATACCAAAGATTGGTCGGTCTTTATAAAGGGTATTTATTTGGGGTAGAAGCTTACAGTTATCAGGCCACAAAGCATAAATTTCTTCCCATACCAAAGTCCACGTGTTGGAGTAAGATGGCTGCCGATGTCTCCAGGGTTCAGGCTTCCGGGTTCCTCTGTTCCTGGGGCTGCATTTCTCTCCGGGCTTAGCTTCTGTTTCCTTCACGAGTTCAGCTGTAGACCATGAGGCTTTCTATGCGTTGCATCTCTCCACAAGGCAGCTGTAGAGTATCGGGCGAACGGCTCACTCCAGCATCAGAACTGCTTCTAAAATCTCCTCCAATTCTCTGCTTCTCTCAATCTGCGTTTCTCAATCTGCTTTTCTCAATCTGCTTCTCTCCAGTCTCTGCTGCCTCTTATCTAGCCTTTTATACTTGAGACCACGCCCACCGAGGGGTGGGGCTCAACGTCTCACTGACGTGGCAGTTAACGCCCTACTCATAACTTAATCATGCCCAGATAAACAGATTAGTTTACAAACATAATCTAATTTATATTTTTGGAATTCATAATTAAATCAAACTTAAACCATTACAGGCTCCCATAACGCATATGTGGATGCACTTGATGGTGTCGCATAGGTGTCTTAGGTTACTTTCAACTTTTAATATTTGTTTTTTTTTCTGCTTCTCAGCCTGACTCATTTCAAGTGATTCTTCTGTCAGCTCCAATCTGCTCTTAAAATCCTCCTGGGCATTTTTCATTTCAGTTATTGTGGTCTTTAATTCCAGTGATTCTGTTTGGTTCCTTTTTAAAATTTCTCTTTACTTAGACTGTCATATTGCTTATTCATTATTTTCCTGGTATCCTTTAGTTCTTTCTCTGTACTTTCCTTCATCTCCTTGAGCATTTTTAAGATCATTTTTTAAACAGCTTTGTTTAGTATATCTACATTCTCATCTTCTTCTTTGGTGTTTTCTCTATTTTTATTCTCCTCCTTTGGATGGGCCATCACTTCCTGTTTCTTTGTTTACTCTTTTGCTTCACACTGTACTTTTTTAAAAAAAGTATTTATTTTATTTACTTTATTTTTCTTTATTTATTTATCTCCCTCTCCCCCAGATGTTTCTCTTGTCTGTCTGCTTATTGTTTGGTTGCCTTTTCCAGGAGGCACTGGGAACCAAACCCAGGACCTCCCGCATGAAAGGTGAGTGCCCAGCAGCCTGAGCCACATCCGCTCCCTGCAGGCTGCAGCACCTGTTGGCTTGTGGCAGCTACTTGTTGCGGCAGGGGCGGAGTCAAGGTCATTGCGGCGGGAGGCAGCATCTGCTTGTCTTCTTTAGGAGGCACTGGGACCCAAACCCAGGACTTCCCGTGTGGTAGAAGGGCACCCAAGGGGTTGAGCCACGTCCACTTCCCCACACTGTACATTTTAATTCTTTAAAATGCTAACTCTGGTGTTTATTCCCTGAGATGTCTGTTTCTTGGTTTTATAACCTGATGGTAATAAGACAGATTTTCTTGAGCTTCAGCCCTCCTATTGAAAAGGTCTGTCCAAGGCAAATGCACTGTGCAGGGTTTCCCCTGTCTTACTGGGCCTCTGTTTTATTATGGGTTTTTGCTTTGTTTTGGAGCATTCTCCTGTTTATAGGAGTTTGGTTGTCTCCTCTTTTTCCCAAGAGACAGACTTTCCTCTGCCAAGTGTTTGAGGCTGTCAAGACATTATCCTACCTGTCTACCACTATAGATTTTTACACTCCTCTCATTGTCTCTGGCTGCTTTTCCACACCAGAGAGGACTTTCCCAAGTCAATCTTTCCTAGCCAAAGCAGGACTAGGAACCCATGAAAGTGGCATAGACCAGCTCCAAAGTGCCCTGGGGAGAGGATCAGGAAGGATGCCAAAAGCTTCTCCAATGGCTCCCCAAAGCCAAACTTTCCTGGCCTGCCCAGCAAATGCAACCCTTCAGCTAACTGGTTCTGTAGCCCTGAGGAAGTGGTTTGTCTTTAAATCTCTGCCGCCTCTGCCCCTGTTTGGGGAGGATTGAAACAATGGCTGCCCCCACCTTTGTCCAGGGTAAAGTGGAAACAATGGCTGCTGATGACCAAGCAGGATTGAAACAATAACTGCCTTCAGAGCTGGGCCCCCAGCAATCCAAATTCGCTAATCAAAAGCCATGATCAGTGTTCCGCCCTGCCCAACCCTGTTCTTAGGGAAGAGGATTCTTATATTTTCTTCTCTTATCAGTGAGCTAGCCAGGGACTGGACCCCTAGGAGGCTGCCATGACAGTGGGGGATGGATGCTGGCAGCCACTGTGCAGAGGGTATAATTTATTGTTCTCTTGCTGTGGTTTATCAGCTTCTTCCTCCCACTCTTCCCTAGATGCTGTAAAGTGTTCTTCTGACCTCCAGAGTTTCAAAATAGTTGTTTTGGATACTTTCTGCCTGTATAATAGTTGTTTTGGTGGAAGGACTGAGTCCTGGCTCTCCCTATTCTGGCATCTTCCCTGATGTAGGAACTTTAATGTAGGGACTGTTACTATTCCCATTTTAAAAGGGAAGAAATGAATCCGAAGAAGATAAGCAAGCAGTCTACCTAAGATCATGCAGCTAATAAGTGGTAGTCAAGATTTGAACTGAGATGACCCAGCTTCAGAGCACATACTTTATCATATGCTTACTGTCTTTATAAAATTTGGGTCTCATAAAATAATGTATGCTTCTTTTCTCTATTATTGCCAATTTTATGACTTTTACGTGAGAATCCCTTAAGTTCAAGAACTATTCTCTGGTCTCAGTCTTAAAGTTTTTGTTTTTGTTTTTATGAAAAGTATCTATTCAGCCGAATATTTAAAATCAGTCATTAGGTCTTTTGTTGTTGGGTGGGTGTAAATAGTGATGTTTAGAGTTTATACTCTTGAATTATCAGAGTATTTCAGATGACAGAATGAGAGAGAACTGTAGCTGAAGCTTCTATTCTTATCATCCATCTCCAATGGAAATATATCTCGGACTCCATAAAATAATCTGTCAACTGATTTTTTTGGCCACCCATGTCAGTATTTAGGTCTATGAGAAGAGGAAAGTTTATTCAAAATAAACCCTCTTGGAAATCCCAGAGAAGTGTATTGATAAGTTCACCATGTACAGTAATGAGACAAATGGAAAATATACATCCATCTAGGACTCATTTAGATAATTCTATGGCCTAGAAAGCAGTACCATTTTATTAGAAGGAGCTAGACATGTTGGAGTAAGGCGTGTCATTACATCATCCTCCAAAATGCTTCTTGGTACTTTTCATAAGCAGGCTGCTAGGACAGATGGACTACTGGTCAGCTGTTCCAGAGGATTTCTTATACACATTTGGCAGTAGAATATTGATGGTCCTCCAGTTCCCCAACTTTCCCCTTTGCCAAAAGATTTCTTAAATACTCATTACTGATTCTGCTCTTGGTACATGGAGTTACCAAATTAATACCTTCTGGCTCTTAAGAAAGAGGGCAGGGAACTAACATTTTAATAAAGAGTCAGTATATGTTAGACTCTATGCTAAGTGCTTTGTCAATACAGACTATTTAATTTTATCCTTACAGGAGTTCTTCAGAGTAAATGGAATTAATCCTATTCTATGGATGATAAACTGAGGCTCAGGTGGTTTAAGAAATTTCTCAAGGTCAACCTTAGTAGTTCATAGAGCCAGAATTTGAGCTGCATTGTATCTGACTCCAATGTTTTATTATTCCATGAACTCTAAAGAATACATTTCTTGACTTGCTTTTAAGAAGTAGCTACCCATATGGAAAACATCTGAGATGCCAGGTTTATGTAGGAAGTCTGGTTCTGCTAAGAGTTAATCAAAATCATTCACAAATAAGCCTAGCGTTGAGAACATAAAATTAGCATATAGAATCAGAAATCTAACATAGATGGCATTTGGAGACAAGGATAAAAAACATCCTATACTTCACTCCTTAATTTTTTAGGACTGAATGCAGGAGGTAGACCAATATTTTAAACCTGAAATGATGATAACACCCCAAATATATCACATTGATTAAATTGGTCATCTAACTGTCACAGAAATATTTTTAAGATAATACCCTAGGAATGCTCACAAAAATTAGATACATTCAGATCTACATCAGTCATTTTCATCTGTTTGAAAATCAAGTCATTTTTTTATATCCAGTTTTGCATCATGTCTTAGTTTGCAACAGGGATGCCAATGCAAAGTACCAGAAATGGGTTGGCGTTTATAAAGGAGATTTATTTGAGTAAAAGCTTACAGTTTCAAAGTCATGAAATGTCCAAAGCATGGCACCGTCAGAAATGCTTTCTCACCAAAGTCAGCTACTGTTGATTCTGGGGTCCTGCCACATGGCAAAGATGGCTGCGGATCTCTGCCTTCCTTTCCAGAATCTACCATCTCCCAGAGCTCAGCTGTGGGCATCTAGACATAGGGTTAGTCTCTTACCAGCCCTCTTCTCTTAGTCTCTACATCTCTGCTTTCTTCCTGAGTTCAGCTGTGAGCTATCAGGCATACAGCTGGTCTCTTCAGCTTTGAACTATTCCGTGGACCCAAACTCCTGGGGTCCTTTTCCAAGCCTCTGTGCTCTGCTGGTTCCAGATTCCGGAACCTCTCTCAGCCCTCAGGCTTCTCTGTTTTCCTGCAGTCCTCTCTCTCACATGGCAGGATCAATATGGTGGCCTCCTTTCTCTGCGTGTCTCCATTTATATCAGACCCAGCAAGAGGGCAGAGACCCAAGCTGGCTCATGCCTCACTGCAATCAAAAGCAATCTAATTAAGTGATATAAAGTGAATCTAATGCAATCAAAGAGTACCACACCCATAGGAATAGATTAGTTTAAGAACATAATCTTTTTCATTTTGGGATTCATAAAAGAACTTCAAACTGTCACACAACACAAACGTTTCAGTTTATTATGGTAAGTACCTCAGATGTTGAGTGGCTGAACAGGAAGGGTTTAAAATGCAAATAATTTGGGTTAAATATTAGGAAAACTTGTTTATGGTATCTGAGACGCTAGGTTCCCATTGGTCAATGGTGAATAAGACAGACACAGCATCTGCCTTCCTGGGCCTTAAATTGTAGACAGGGACAAACAGAAAACAAGAAAACAGACAGAATACCTGCAGGCTGTGATAGATTTTATAGAGGAAACAACTGAGGGGTTAAGATAGAGAAAAATATTAAGTACCTACTTTATACAGGATGGCCTAAGGGATAGAAGTAGTTTTTGCCTGCCCAGCCTCCAATCACTCATTTGCTAGGAGAATGACCCCACCACAACCTCCATGGGCTTATGAACTTGGCCACGTCACTCTTAGCACCACATCCCTTCAGGCCCCAACGATTAGTTCATGTAACCAATGACCCAAGCTAGGCCAGTCAGAATCAATGACATCTGTACCAGTCAGGGTCCAGTCGGGAAAATGGAAGCGACAGTTATAGTAACAGAAATCATTTAGCACAGGAAATTGGTTAAGAGAGTCATGGAATACTGAAACAGCAAAAAGGAACCCAGGGAACCCAGAGACATGACTGAAAGAAGCAGCTATCACCCCATAAGCTGGGGTCACTGTGCTAAAGGTTTGGCATCATCAAACCTAGGATCTTGGTGAGCAGGCCCACAGAGCTGGGTCCTAGACATCTTGGGAGAGCACACTGCCAGGTTCGTGCTAGCACCCCAGGACACCTTTCCAGTTGACTTCTAGATAGATTCTGCCAATGGAAGACACTGGCAGGAAATTGGAAGTCAGGAGGGGGAGCAGGGGGAGAGAAGGGGCTTTTTATGCTTTCTGCTTTTATCAGCATTCCGCCTGAATCTCACAGCCACAGCTGCACTGCTGCCTTAAAAGTCTCATTATCCCCTGTATCAGCCATGCAGTGCCCCTTTGGGTGTTAAGCATCACTACACCACCCACAACATGCCTGCTCAGGGGGGACACAGCCACGCCGTGGTCATCTGAGCACCTGCTTTCCCTTTGAAATGAACACGGTTTTGAGATCCCCCCAGGCTGCCTGAGTATGAGCTGCAGCGTGCTGCCTTGGAACTTCAGGTACCATCCATGCAGCCCTGCTTCAAAGCTCCAAGCCCCTCTTCCTTTTGATAAAGGTAGCAGCACCACCTCTTCCTTTTTGTTCCTGCAGTCCTAGAGAAGGTCAGTGTTTCCTACAGCTACCGCTAATAATCTTTTACTCTTTTACCTTTCCCATACCTGTGCCATCAGTTCCTTTAGTTAAATATCCTCTAAAGGCCTGTATGGTTTCTGTTTTCCTGACCCATCAGGAAAACAGAATGTAGCAGTTTGGTATTGTTTATGAATTCCAAAAATAGATATTGGATTATGTTTGTAAACCGGTCTGTTCCTCTGGGCATATTAGATTGTATTAGATTCAGAGGTTTCAATTTTACTTGATTAAATTATGATCAAGGCTTTGATTCGGCCACATCAGCAGGACATTGAGTCCCCACTTCCTTGGTGGGTGGGGACTCACAGAGAAAATGACAGAGCAAAGGAGAGAGTTTGAGTTTTGATGCTGGAGCCCCGGGAAGTAAATACACAGGAGAAGAACAAAGAGGAGCAGAGACAGCTCCATAGGCACAGCAGAGGTCCCAGGAAGAGAATGAGCCTGATAGCCTAAAGCTGCAGGTGAGCCTAGAGAGAAACAAG
This sequence comes from Chaetophractus vellerosus, assembly GCA_004027955.1. NCBI lineage: Eukaryota > Metazoa > Chordata > Mammalia > Cingulata > Chlamyphoridae > Chaetophractus > Chaetophractus vellerosus. Next base: position 27,747 of record PVKH010001825.1, read on the forward strand.
CCCTGGGAGTGAGATGACACTTATCCCAGCCTTCAACTGGTATTGGAAGAAGCTGGAACCACGAAACCTTCAGAGGAAAGAAGGGGTGAACCCTCACAGATGTCACCGCCATGGCAAATGACTTTGGTAAGAAAGTACCTCTTAGTAAACTTGAGTTGGACTCTTGAGGGCCTTGTGACTGTAAGCATCTACCCGAAATAAATACCCTTTATAAAAGCCAACAGATTTCTAGTACTTTGCATCAGCACCCCTTTGGCTGACTAATACAAACCCTGACTGAAAATAAGTACATTTAATATATTTAAAGAAAGAAAAGAGGAGATTGAATATATGTATATATACTATAAAATGACCTACCAGCCCTGCTCAGGTCTTTCTAAGTTGCACTTATTTGATAGCAGTGCAACACAGCCCTGAAAGTTCAAAGACAAGTACATTTACAAATACTGTTGTTTCCATTTGGAGGTTATCCTAGTTTAGTATCATGCTTTCCTTAAACAAACAAATAAACACTCTAAAATTCGGGGCTTCTTGAAATAGTTGATGTAAGAATTAAGCACTTTCTGATAGGAACTAATTCTATCTGAGATTACTGGAAGATTATCATAATCCTAATTTATAGATGAAAAGGGTGAATTTCATGATAGGTGTCGTCGGCGCTCTTCGGCGACAACACGACTCACAGGGACCGGGGACCGGCTGCCGTCGTTGTTCGGCGGCGACCCTGCTTGCCGTGGGGTTTCGGCTTGCCGCCCCCGAGGGGCCTCCCAGCCGTCTGGAGGCGAAGGGGTCTCCAAGTGGCCCTCCCAAGCCAAATAGGAGATGAAGGGGTCTCCAAGTGGCCCTCCCAAGCCAGATAGGAGACGAAGGGGAACAGTGGGAAAGGGAAGAAGGGGGAAAAGAGGGGTTGTCGGCTCGCTGGCTCAGGGCTCTAAGCTGGCCAGGCTCAGGCACCCCGAGCGCAGCAAGTCGACTGGCCCGCCGGGCACAGGCGTCCCGATGCACAGCGGCAGGCCAGGTACACAGGAGCCTTACGGACTTAAGCGTCCTTAAGAACGATAGGCCAGGAATCTGGGATCTGCGCACGATGAGGGGGAGGCGGCAGGGCGACTGGTGAAGAGGCGAGCGATGGACGGAGCACACACACCCACTCCGGAGACAAGGCTGGGCGACCATGTCTAAGTTTATTAGGGAAACACTGCTACTTATAACATGTGGGGGAAAGGGGAGGAGGGAGTGCAACAGAGCAACTCCCGATTGG